>CATIWQ010344910.1:0-14467 GCA_949673415.1 Euphorbia schlechtendalii | reverse complement strand
CCATAAGAATTCCCTTGACTTTGAACATAACTTAATTACTCCCCTACACATGGGTTAAAGTTACACTCAAAAGTAGTGTGTCCTATTTGGCCACAATTTTCACATGTCAAAGGGTTACTCTTACTTATATGCATATTATCTATCTTATGAGATATGCAGATATTTGTGCTTGCATAACAGAAATAGGGTCTAATTCTTTAACCTTTTTAACTGAACTAGAGTACTTGTTCTCTTCTCCACTGGCCACATACTATTGTTATTTACTATATCTTCCAAAAGATCAAAGGCTTCTTGACTAGTCTTCTTCATAGAGATCCCGCAACCATAGCATTAATTGCTCCTCTTGTTGCATGATTTATTCAATTGTGGAAAGTTTGCAGAATGACATTCTGGGGTAAACTATGATGAGGAAAAATTCGCTGAAGTTCCTTATAACGTTCCCAGGCTTCGTACAGGGATTCACTATCCTTCTAAGTAAAGGAAGTGATTTCTTTAATGAGTCTTGCGATTTTGGCTAAAGGAAAGTATTTAGTCAGAAAGGCTTGGGCTAATTGATTCCAAGTGGTGATTGAATTTTGGGGTAATGAATTCAACCAAACTTTCACTTTGTCATGGAGCGTAAATGGAAATAATCGAAGTTTAACTGCTTCATCAGGAACATTGGGAATTTTGAAAGTATCACAGACTTCTAGAAAGTTTGCAATATAAGCATTTGAATTTTCATTGGGTAGACCATAGTATTGCACATTATTGCTGATCATTTGAAGTAATGCTAGCTTGATTTCAAATTGATTTGTGCTAATTGGTGGTCTAGCAATTCCCTGAACATTACCGTTGATGGTAGGAATGACATAATCCATGAGTCTTGGTTTAGGCTGATCATGATTTGGTTATTCTTCATCGCCATCCTTTTTCTTTGTCTCTTATTTATCCATTTTCTACTCTTACCAAATCATTCTATTTATGATTCGAAAGAAGCCAAACTTTCTCCCGAACTACTCGTACTTGGCATGCACAAGCTAGAAAGAAAAGTCAATGAATAAGCAAGAAAATATGTTAATAACAAAATATAAATACTTAAAACCAAAACCAAAAACAAAAAAAAATCTCATTGATACATAAATATAATTGCCCGTTCTCCAGCAATTTGATCTCTAGAACGCACTTGCCTTCCCCAACAATAGTGCCAAAAACTTGTTCGCCACTTTTCTACTAATAATATAAAAGTTCTAAATATGAACAGGTGTTGTCAGTACTGCTTATCAAATAGAAAAATGATGATAACTGCAAGTATACAATTGCGATGTAGTTTTAAAAGATATCGATCCCACAGGGAAGGAATTCGGTTCTAAGGATCAACTAGAGTTACAGAACATAAGAAAATAAAATAAGTTGAAGGTTTTGAATGGTAGACTGATGAATGGATAGATGCATGAACAGATTAGAGAAGATGAAATGCATATAGATATTCCCTAAGAACAAGTATAGTGGAGTAAAATATGCAAAATAATCAAGAATGTTTTATGCACTAGATAACTTCAACAAACTCGGTTCTAAACGCCCAAATATCCTATAATTCACCATAGGGCAACACATGAAATGACTTTTCTCAATCTAGGGTAAACGAATTATGACACTTATAAAAACCTAGACAACAATAATACTATGCTTAGTACGGGTCGCTCTCACATAGCCATATTTAGCAAGTTACCACTCCAAAAATGTTGGCTCATTAAACAGCGTTATAATCACAGATCTAGTGATTATACACAATCTTGTTAACCCCGAAACTACTCTTAAAGTTACCTTGAAAGCATATAACTTCATTAATATAAGTGACGCAAGACAAAATTCTCGTTATGACACATAGACATATCATAAACTTTGAATTAGAAAGTAAAAGTAGGAAACAAAGTAAAGTTGTAAGGTATGCAATTGAAATCTAAAGTTGATCAAACCGTATCCACTCTTTAATGGGAGTCATCAATTCCCTTTGATTCCCGCATCTACTTTGAATTCGGTCTTGACTAGTACAGAACCTCCGTTGGGATGCTATTCCTTGTGAATATCGAACAAATGAATGTTGAAGAATATAAACTTTTATTGATAAGTGCTTTGCAATTACACTCATACAACAATCGCTCGAAATTGTGGAGAAATCTAGTGATTGAAATAAGAATCGAATCACTTATACATTTTTCTCTCTAACACTTTGATTTAGCAAAATCTATATAACTTTCACTCTCTATCTATCATGTATCATGCCATACATGTCATCTCACACCATATGCTACATGAAATAGTTGATTTGAAACTCTATTTATAGAGTGTGAAAGGTTGTGTTTATCCAAATGAATAGTCATGTCCATTGGTGAAGGGTTGCATCATCTTCAATGTGAGTGGATGCAAGATTTCATCCTTATCTTCAATGGATAGGCACCTTTTCATCATTGCATTATCTCCAAAAGGTGTCTCTTCACCTGATAGTTGATGGCGGTTGATGGCAGTTGATCGTTCTTATCCAGCGGTTAGAAGTTGAGATGAGTTGATCAAACCTATCATGATTCACGAGTGTGACATACATGTCACGATCGTGAATGTATGTTAATAACTAATTGTTTGTGAAGAATGATAAGTCACGATCGTGATAGATAGTCGCGAGCGTGATTTGGCCAATCGCGAGTAGGAACCATGATCGTGACATGGTCGTGACTTATGCTTTTCTTCATGATTCTTCTTTGCAACTTTACCGATCTTTGACAACTTCAATCCTAAGCCAATTCCTTGCATTCCATGCATCTTTTTCACTCTTTTTTCATAGAATTCCATCTTTGATCATTTCACTCCCAAGATTCACCTAGTTTCTACACTTGCATAAAAAAAACTACATACCACGTGAAATCTTTTATATGAAGTATAAAATGACTCTAAACCACATCATTTTATGAGTAAAAATATCAAGATAATAAGTGTAACTATACACTTATTAGTAAACTTTTGGAATTTGAACAAGGCCTTGCCAAAAGATGACTTCCCTCTGCCTCATATCGATGTTTTGGTTGACAAAGCTGCTCAGGCTGCTATGTACCCTTTCATGGATGGCTCCTTAGTGTACAATCAGATCCTCATGGCTATAGAAGATAAGATCAAAATTGCTTTCATCTCTGAGTGGGGGATTTTTTGCTACAAGGTCATGCCTTTTGGGTTGAAAAATGCCAGGGCAACCTATCAAAGAGTCGCCATGGCTTTGCTACATGACTTGATCCACAAGGAAGTTGAAGTATATGTGGATGGCATGCTGGTTAAATCCCACACTTAGGAGGAGCATCTGGTTGTCCTTGATAAATTCCTTACCTGAATTGGGAAGTACAACCTTCGTTTAAAGCCTCGGGTAAGCTCCTGGGACACATCATGAGTCAAAGGGGCATAGAGATAGATCCTGATAAGAGAAAATCCATTAGGGAGATGGCAGTTCCAAAGACGGATAAAGAAGTGCGGTCAGCCCTAGGATCCTTACAATATGTTAGTAGGTTCAAAGCTCGCCTTACTACCATCTGTGAGCCAATCATTAAGCTTTTATGGTAGCAACAACTGTTATTATGGAATGATCAATACCAGATCGCATTCAAGAAAATCAAGTAGTACCTAATTAAATCGCTTGTCTTAAAGCCTCCCCATACCGGGGCTCCCCCTAATTCTCTACTTAGGGTCAAAGAATTATCTATAGGGGAATGCTAGTGCAAGAGCATGATGACAAAAGAAGCATGCAATATACTATCTGAGCAAGAAGCTACTAGAGTACGAAACCCGCTACACGGTGGTAGAAAAGATATGTGTTGCAATGGTATGGCTAACTAAGAACTTGCGTAATTATTTTTAATCTTATCGGGTGTAAGTAGTAGCCAAAGTCGATCCCATGAAGTACCTGTTCTAATCTCCCACATTGTTAAGAAAACTTTCCCAGTGGTTGTTGCTCCTCTCCGAATTTGACATAGAGTACATCATACGGAAAGTCATTAAGGGTCGAGTAGTTACCGAGTTCTTAGCTAATCAGGTGTTAGATTCCGATTACGTGGAAAACTTGGAGTTCCCGGATTAGCAGTCATCCTTGGTAGAGGAAATCAAGAAGGAGTGGATGCCATGAATCATAAAGGGGAAGGCTTAGGTGTAGTCTTAATCACACCTCAAAATGAAGTCATACCATTATCCAAACGTCCTGAATTCCTAGTAAAAAACAATGGGCAGAATAAGAAGCTTGCTTATTGGGTTTGGAAGCACTGAGGAAGGTTAGGGCTAAGGAAGTCTCAATCATTGGGGATTCGGCTATAGTTATTCAACAGGTGACCAGTGACTGGGAAATTAAGGAGGAAACTCTTTGCCCCTATTTAGAAGCTATCTAGTTGGCCTCTGCTAAGTTCGATAAATGTTTCTTTCACCATATACTACTAGAAGATAACCAAATGATGGATTCTCTAGTTACTTATATGGGAAGGACCCCAGACCTAACCCATTAAGTTCTCCAGTCAATTAGGGAACCCTATTACTGTCGAGATGTAGCGGTTGAGGAGGACTTAGGTTTAGGTTGATGGTAATTAGACATCATCATATTCCTGCGAGATGGGGTTTATCCTTACGGGGTGAACAATTCCTTGCGCACCTCTCTACATCATTTGGCTATCCAATTCTACCTACTTGATGACTTATTTCAACACACTCTGATGGGTTTATTACTCCGATTCTTGAATGAGAAAGAAGCCCAACTATTAATCAGACGAATGCACCTAGGTGATTACGGTCCGCACATGAATGGCTTAGCTATGGCCAAGAAGATTTAATATCAAGGATATTATAGGACCACTATGGTCGCTGATAGTGTAGCAGAGGTTAAGAAATGCCACAAATATCAAATCTATGGAGAACTCAGCCATCTACCTCCCCTTCACAACTTATCTACTCCTTAGCCATTCTCGGTGTCAAAGATTGACATTATTGGAGACTTTCACCCTTCCTCCAGTAATTGACATAGATTCATCATGGTGGCAGTTGATTAATTTTCTAAGTGGGTGGAGGCCGAATCCAACTCCAACATCACTGCTAAGAAAATGCCAAGTTCATAGAGAATCATAACTTCACTCGTTACAAGATTCCACATCATATTATCTCGGATAATGGAGTTCAATTCCAAGGGGCAACAGTAGAGCTCATCTGAGAAATACGGTATCGAGCATCACTACTCTTCACCATATAGACCACAAGCTAATGGGCAGTTGAGGTGGCTAACAAATTAATAAAGAAAATCCTAAGTAAGATGGTGACTACTTATCAAGACTGGGTAGATAAGCTACCTTTCACAGTCTGGGGCTATAGAACAAGCATCTAGACTCCAACAAATGAAACTTCTTTCTCACTGGTATACCGAATAGAGGTAGTATTACTTGTAGAAAAGGAAGTGGGATCTTTGAGAGTATCCTTAGAAGCCAAGTTAGGAGAGTCAGAATGGGCTAGAGCTAGATTTGAACAACTCAACATGATAGATGAGCACCGTCTCAAAGCCTTGGATCATCTATAGATGTACCAACAACAGATGGCCAGGGCATACAACAGTAAAGTCAAGCACCAAAAGCAACCCCTAAAAGCAGAATATTTGGTATTGAAGCAGTTAAGGCCTTTGAACGTGGATGTTAGTGGGAAATTTAGACCCAATTGGGAAGGCCCGTTCATGATCAAGAAAGTGCTAAGCAAGGGAGCGATCAAGATCATGGATACGGATGGTAATGAGTTCGTCAAACCGATCAATCAAGACAGGTTTAAGCGCTACCACATTTAGGAAAAGAAATAAATCAAGAAAAGTAGTACAAAACATAAAAAGATATATGTAAATAATAGTCCATTGAGTTAAAAACCCGAAAAGGGTGACTCGGGAAAAACTTAGGAAAATGAGTGAAAACAATAAATTCGTTAGTTAGAAAATCCAAGAGGGCTAGTTAATGAAAGTAGTTAGATCATCTGAAACATTTGTACCTTGATTTGTTTCATTGATAAAGATATCATTTCTTGCTAAAAATATTCATTCGTGTGTTTATCGAAATGTATGAATGCTAATGGTGGAAACGTCACAAGTAAACAACAAATATTTTACATTTTAATTCGTTTAATAGTTCATACTTAGGAAAAAAGAGACAAATAAATCCAATAGAATCGTACCACATTGGTACATTCTAAACGAAAGTCAATTATTTTTTCTTAGATAAATAAAATAGCATCATTCTTGATGAGTCATCAAGCTAGCTCCATCTGTAGCTGTAAGGACTCAGCTCGTCTTCCTCCCTTGATCACTCGTGCATCACCCAAGAGTACCTCTCCAGATCTTTCAGAGAACTAATCACTCCCAGCCATCCATGGTAGAATCGATCAATCTTTGTAGTCTCAGTAGCCCCATAGTTAAGGTGAGTGAACTGAGTGTGTTGTACCCACAAGATCGGTAATCCATTTGGTAAAGTATGATGCTACTTGGAAACCCTAGAGGAGCAAATACTGTGCGTTATCCTTTTGCGCCTCCTGTACTGCCTACATATGCGGCTGGGCAAATAAAATGTGGAAAGATATAAGCCCATCAGCAAGATCCCATCCTCATGCATCAGTACTGCAACATGGACAATCGCCCACCGGGGGTAAAACCAACAGATCCTGTCATTGCAAAGCTGACCGAAAACCTAGACCCGGTCATGCTCCTCCATCTGGGAATGTTCGTAGTCAACCCTCGCTTATTGTCTGTAGGCAAGTAGTCAGAAGGATTCCCCCATGGATCACTGATCAAGGAAAGCTTCTCTAACAGTTATACCTGAAATAAACTATGTCAATATTGTAGAAAATAATGGGACTTGATTGACCATCAAGATTGGCTGAACTCTAGAAGAGTGATGTGATAGTTGACCAGGTTGGGACGTGAAGTAGAGGCGTCCATGCCAATAAGACTCTCTGCAAGTGCTAACGTAGAAGGAGAATTTCCATGAGAAAGGGGATCGTAACGGACAGTAGCCAAAATGGGGAACTGGACCAACCTCGTAAATGAATGCCAACATCAGTAGCAAAGCTAACATGTAAGGCTAGGCAATGTGAGTCTTGGGAATACTGATACACAAATGCATCACAAAATCAACGTGAAACCCCCCAAGAGATGGTGGGCGAGAAAGGAAAGGCACCACGGAGTCCAAATTCCATAAACCCCGAAGAGTATCGTCAGCTCCAAAGTGGTAAGATGGGACCGCTAAGGGAAATGCCCAGAGACATGGGCTCCCAAGGATGGCCTAATATTCCTCAATCATCAAACTAAGCTTCTGATGAGAAAATAAAAAAACATGGGCAGTTGGATCCCAAAAGGAGAGCACAACTCTAACTAAAGACGTATTTAAGGGATGAAATGGGAGATAGCGAAGCCCCCCCATAAGCTGAATCTCTCAAGTTTCTTCCAGTCTAGGTTCTTCAATATGCATAAGAAAGCTTGGGAGTTGTTGGTTATGGGTTGTCATTTGAAGAAAGGTAAAGAAGGAAAAAATCTAGAAAATGGAATGCAATGTCGTTAATGACTTAAGCAATGTCGTTAACGATATGGTCACTATCATTAACAATATTGCAATATCGTTAACGATATGGCTTCTCCAGCAAGTTGTCTATATATATTAGCAGACTAGATTTTCTCATGTGGTTAATGATATGATAGTTACAAAGGTAAATTAGAGGTACCATTTCTGTAAAAAGTTAATTTAAGGGTTCAATTTTAGTCCAACAAACTTATCGACACTTTTCGAGGGTAGAAATTGTCATATTAAGCAAAATCAAATAGCAATTTGGTTGGAGAAAACAAAATTCAACTAAAGTAATCATCCAAATTCAAAAAAAAATTCAAAAAAGCAAGAAATGTGCAAAAGGCATCAACAACGCCAACTACTGTAAATTTGTTCCAAAATGAATCCAGAAAGAAGAGGAAAAAAAATCTAAAACTAACGATGTGGCCTCATCATCATCATCCTTAGTATCACTGATACGGTTGTCTGCCTCCACATCCTAGCTGCCAAATCCTCCCCGATGTATACTAGAGTGGGATGAGGTCCCCTTGTGCATCTTGGATCGGCTCTCCCCAAATGCAATCGTGTGAGCAAACCTCCAAGCCTGAACTAGCTACCTCTCCAAGTCCTCAATCCATAGATACCAAGTCCTCCAATGACCCTAGAGATTCTGAACCTCGTTCTGTGATCGCAAGTGGTTCTGGTGCTCTAAAGAAATCAACTCATGTAGTTAGAAACGTGCATCATGACATAAACATTCATGAAAAATGTCAACATATGGAAAACAAGCATACATATCATCGCATGTACACAACTTGAAAACATAAATATCACGATGTTTTATCTACAAAAAATTAAATAAGAATACCTTTATTGCCTCGTTCTGTGCAATGATCAAGCCACGAGCAGACAAGTTGTGATGTGCGAGCATCTCAACATTAGCCTGGGGGACCTTCCATAATGAAATGAAAGTCAAGTTGGGAACCATGAATATTTAAATCAAACTTTGAAAGAACAAAGGAAAAAAGGAAGCCTCACATGAGTGGTGTCCTGAGCAGCGAAAAATGGGGTATATAAGCTTGAGGGCAACATATGAGTCTACCGCTCCCCCACCCTCGCCATCAGTGAGAAGGCCATCTCCAGAGGGGTCATGAGATGGCCCTCCATAAATGCAAGCACAGTATACATCCGATCCTACGAACCAACATGATTTGCTCGGGCTCGCTTTCCCGTAGCAGCCTGTTTTATAAATAATAAAGGGCATGCTGAAAATAACCAAGATTTGAAAGAATTGGATCCAGATAAAAGTCATACCTGGGAAGAGCTTGGACTGCCACCGCTGTGGTCCCCTGCACCAACACCACCATCGTGACCCATACTATCGTGGCCCATGCCACCATCGAGACCATCTCTTGGACCATCATCTTCATCACCTCCTTTGAGATGTGCCTCGATGTCCTTAACATTTGATGGGTCCCTGGCCACCATCTCTATCACCTTCCGATGATGCCAGTCTTTAGTATCGTTAGGAAAAATATGAGGGCAAGGAGGCCGGAACAGTTGCTTATGCGCCTGGTAGTCCACATTGATCGAAAGAACCGTGACATCGATCCCATCTAGGAAGGTGGCCCAATCTATCTCCGAGGTGATCTTCAGGTTAGGCCAGAAAACCCCAATGGGAGGATGAGGAGGAACTGGACACCGGTCTAGCAAAGAGGTCCACCAATTTCTAATAATTTCCTTGAAGTATCACTCAAGGGAAAGGGGACACTCCAACATAACTCATTGATCATCCATGATTGTCCGTGTAGCCACCACCACCTCCCGATTCTGTACTAGGGTCCACGGATTGGAAATTAGCTACAACAAGAAAGTGCAGATTTTATCGCAAAAAATTAGCAATTAATCACAGAGTAAAATAATATGTATAGCTAGTTGGTGGAAAGGAATGGATACTTGCTCGATCACCAGGTGGTGGAGGCACTCTCGGTACGCAGTCGGCCACTTATTTAGACCTCCAATCTGCCGGCACTAGATGGCTAGAAAATGCTCTCTAGGAAATGGATCAGTCTTGAAGATCAAAGGAGGGAGGATGTGGTACTCAAAGGCCTAGACCTGCAAGAAAGGGAAAAAATCAAACAAAGTAGCAAAAATCGCGAATGAGTAAAGGTGGAAAGTCTAAATCAAATACCTAGAGTAGGATGTGACTCAGCTTGAGGGCTTTGTCATTCGCCTACATCGTGTAATAGAGGCTGTAATATAGCTAGCCTGAAATGGCTTGGGGCCAATTTCACCCTGAAATCCCATCGATATCCTCCAAAGCCAATATCAACACGTAGTTGATCTTGCTAGAAACAACTAGGAAGAATAGGATGGTGAGGAGTGAAATCATAAAGGAGCATACGTACAGAGGCCATTGATCCTCGGGCACCACCTCCATAGGGCACCAATGGCTGTTGAGCTCCTTCTAAGAGAGCTTGCCCGCCAGGGGCGTCACGCTAAACAACTCTATCACCTTGTTAATGCCCTGGTGGGAAGTGGAGAACCGATCCATAAAGATATCGAAGTAGATGGCTCCCTTGGTCCAAGCCAGCCTAGTCATGGCCACCACATCAGAAGGTGTAATGGTCAGCTCCCCCACCCTCAAATGGAAGGTATGGGTAGTCTCGGACCACCGCTCGTCCAAGGCAGTCCAGACAGGGTGAGATAAATGCGGCATGTGCATTAGCATGATCTAGGCTAATGCATCGAAGCTGGTGGTGTTGATAGTAACTTGAAGCTCAAGGTCCTCGGCCATGTGGTTCCACCATCTCCCCATGGCCCCTATACCGGTGAAGTTGGTATAAGTTTGTAGCTATAAAAATAAATCAACAAAAATGAGAATTAGTCCTTAAACAGTTAAGTATCCCCACCAAGAAATACATAAATCTGTATCCTTTTTGCATCATAATCACGCTTATTTTTTACCAAAAAGTTTTTCTAACATCTTTTAAAAGCCTCATGTAGTATTAAAACACGTATCTAGTTCGATGAAAAAAAGCCGAAAAGTAATTTCTGTCGAGGCAAAAACCATTTCTACTATCTACCAAAGCCATGTCATTAATAATATTATCAATGCCATTAATGACATTGCATAATGTTTTTAAGGACATTGCAGTTGTAGAAGGTAAAATACATTCTGCCCGATTTTCACCCTAAAAAAAATCCAATTTTTTCATGCAAATCACCCACATTTGGGTTAGAAATCATCCTAAACTATTTATATAATACTAAACCAAGCCTAAACATGCATCAATTTCACATAAATTCTCCTTTTTTCATGAAAATTTAAAATTTATGTAATCTAAACAAAGTCGGGAAAAGCTTGAATTTAAAGGGTTTTCGGGTTACCTGGACTACGGAGGCTTATTCCCTGAGAATTGGGCATAAGGTGTTGATGGGATAGTTAAGTGAAAACCTGACAAAATCATCCTCTCCTTCGAAACAATAAGCCTCTACCACGGGGCGTAAGTTTAAAACTTATATACACAGATGAGGACGAAGAGATGATGAAGAGATGACCTTCTGGTTACGGGACTTGATCTTACAAAGCATTTTTGCTAGAGATTGGAGAAGAAATTTGGAAAAAAGGAGAGAATGGGGGTTGTTTTCGTGTAATGGGGAAAATGGGGGGAAGTTGGGTTTTATCTTTTTAACCTGTAATAGCAATAATGTCGTTAACGATGGGCTTTCAGCCCAGCCCATTTTTGCTTTTGTTTAGCCCACATTCATTTTAATTCACCTAAACTCATTTAGAATATATCGCAACTTCATAAAAGGGCTCTGAATGTATTCGATTAACTTCTAGGGCCAAATGAAATATTTTTTTAAGCTCGGTTACGCAAATCGAGGAAACAAATAAACACTCATATTTTAATTCTTGATTGAAGGGGCAAAAATTTTTTCTTTTAGCAATCTCAATCAAGGAATTAAAACATGCATTCATGACCTGCATTTTCTCATAAAATTTATCAACCTTTTGTTGACATTTTACAATCAAGGAACTTTTTACAGTTCGTACATTTTTTGAGTTTTTACAATCAATGGATTTTCTATAGTCCGTACCTTTTTCAACTTTCTACAGTCCGTACCTTTTTCCGACTTTTTGTAGTTAACGGACTTTCTACAATTCGTACCTTTTTTTTTACTTTTTACAGTCAATGGACTTTCTACAATCTGTACCTTTTTCAACTTTCTATAATCCGTACCTTTTTCCTACGTTTTACAGTCAATGGACTTTCTACAGTCCATACCTTTTTTTGACTTTTTTTACGGTCAACAGACTTTCTACAATCCGTACCTTTTTTAAATTTTTACAGTCAATGGATTTTCTACAGTCCACACCTTTTTTAAATTTTTATAATCAACATATTTTCTACAATCCACATCTTCTTCTGACTTTTTACAGTCAACGAACTTTCTACAGTCTACGCCTTCTTTCAACTTTTTACAGTCAACAAACTTTCTACAATCCGTACCTTTTTTCAATTTTTTACATTCAAATGGATTTTTAATAATCCACATCCTTTTTTTGACTTTTTATAGTCGACAGAATTTCTGTAGTCACGCCTTCTTTTGACTTTTTACCGTCAAATGCATTTTCTATAATTCATATCCTTTTTCGACTTTTTACAATCAATGGACTTTCTACGATTCACACATGGGATTTTCAACTGAAACAATGAAAGCACATAGCTGACGTCTTTCCCCAATAATTCCAGTGGTAGTAATAAGCTAGAGGTCAACCATCAAGGGGTAACCATTCTTAAACGGGCAATTCATAAGGGGCACGGTGAGACCAGTTCACTTCAACTTCGTGATAAGTGTGTAATTACACTTATTATCATGATATTTTTACTTATAAAATGATATGGTTTAAAGTCATTTTATACTTCATATAAAAGATTTCACTTGGTATGTAGTTGTTTTTTATGCAAGTGCAGGAACTAGGTGAATCTTGGGAGTAAAATGATCAAAGATGGAATTCTATGTAAAAAGAGTTAAAAAGGTGCAAAAAGATGCATAGAACATAAGGAATTGGCTTAGGATAGAAGTTGTCAAAGATTAGTAAAGTTGCAAAGAAAAATCATGAAGAAAAACACATGTCACGATCGTGACTTCTTAGCCTTCACAAATAGAAAGTTACCAACTATTGTTCACGATCATGACATGTATATCATGCTCGTAACTTGTGATGATTTTTTGTCAACTCTTCTCAACTTCCAAAAGCTGGATAAGAATGATCAACCGCCATCAACTGTCAGATGAAAAGACACCTTTTGGAACCAATCCAATCATAAAAAGGTGCCTTTCCATTGAAGATGAGGATGAAACCTTGCATCCAATCACATTGAAGTGATGTAACCCTTCGCCAATGGACACGACTCTTCGTTTGGATAGATGCAACCCTTCGCACTCTATAAATAGAGTCCCAAAAAAACCATTTTCGAGGGGAATGAATGGTAGTGTGCATGTGTAACGTGTATGCATAGACAGAGAGTGAAAATCGTATAGATTTTGTTACGTTCAAAGTGTTAGTGAGAAAAAATGTATAAGTGATTCAATTCTTACTTTGATCACTATATTTTTCCACAAATTCGAGAGATTGTTGTATGAGTGTAATTGCAAAGCACTTATCAATAAAAGTTTCTATTCTTCACCATTCATTTGTTCGATATTCACAAAGAATAGCATCCTAGCAGAGTTTCTGTACAAGTCGAGACCGAATTCAAAGTAGATGAAGGAATTGCAGGAATTGCAGGAATTGATGACTTCCATTAAAAGAGTGGATACGGTTTGATCAACTTTAGTTTTCACTTGCATACCTTACAACTTTACTTTGTTTTCTACTTATACTTTCAATTTTGAAATTTATGATATGTCTATGTGTCATAACGAGTATTTCATCTTGCGTCATTCATATTAATGAAGTTATATACTTTCGAGTTAACTTTAAGAGTAGTTTCGGGGTTAACAAGATTGTGTTTAAGCCCTGGATCTGTGATTATTACATTGTTTAGTGAGCCAACGTTTTTGGAGTGGTAACTTGCTAAATATGGCTATGTGAGAGCGACCCTTACTAAGCATAGTATTATTGTTATCAATGTTTTTATAAGTGTCATAATTCATTTACCCTAGATTTAGAAAAGTCATTTCATGTGTTGCTCTACGGTGAATTATTGAATATTTGGGCGTCTAGAATCATGTTTGTTAAAGTTATCTAGTGTATGAAATATTCTTGATGATTTTGCATGTTTTTCTCTATTATACTTGTTCTTAGGGAATATCTATATAGTTTACAACTTCTCTAATCTATTCATGCATCTCTTTATTCATTAGTCTACCATCCAAACCATACAATTTATCTTATTTCTTTTGTTCCGCAACTCTAGTTGGTCCTTAGAACCGAATTCCTTCCATGTGGGATCGATATCTTTTAAAACTACATCGCAACTGTATACTTGCAGCTATCATCATTTTTCTATTTGATAATCGGTACTCACAACACCTGTTCATATTAAGAACTTTTATATTATCAATAGAAAAGTAGCGAACAAGTTTTTGGCACCGTTGTCGGGGAAGGCAAATGCGTTCTAGAGATCAAATTGCCGGGGAACGGGCAATTATATTTATGTGTCAATAGATTTATTTATTTTTGGTTTTAAATATTTATATTTTGTTATTAACATATTTTTCTTGCTTATTCATTGAGTTTTCTTTCTAGCGTGTGCATGCAAAGTACGCGTAGTTTGGGAGAAAGTTTGGCATCTTTCGAATCAGAAATAGAACGATTTGGTAAAAGCAAAAAATGGATAAATAAGAGATAAAGAAGTCAAGGAGTTGGGAAACTCCATTGGCATATA
>CATIWQ010344872.1:0-27268 GCA_949673415.1 Euphorbia schlechtendalii | reverse complement strand
ATTACACTTATTATCATGATAATTTTACACATTAAACACTATAGTTTAAGTCATTTTTATACTTCATATAAAAGATTTCATGTGGTATGTAGTTGTTTTTTATGCAAATGCAGGTACTAGGTAAATCTTGGAAGTAAAATGTTTAAACTTGGAAATCTATGAAAAAAGAGTGAAAAAGGTGCAAAAAGATGTGTGGAATTTAAGGATTTGGCAAAGGATTGAAGATGTGAAAGATCGGTAGAAATCAAAGAGGAATCATGTGAAAAAAGGCATGTCATGATCATGACACACATATCGCGGTCGTGACTTTTTAACTTACACAATAGAAAGTTGCCGACCAACTATTCATGGTCACGACAATCATTCACGGTTGCGACCTTGATGGTTTTTTGGTCAACTCTTCTCTTCTTTCAACCACCGGATAAAAATGATCAATTGCCATCAACTACCAAACGAAAAGACACCTTTTGGAAGCTAAAATCATAAAAAGGTACCTTTCCATTGTGGATTAGATCAAACCAATTCAACCAATCATAATGAAGCGGTGTAATTCTTCGCCAATGGACATAACTCTTCATTTGGATAGACGCAACCCTTCATACTCTATAAATAGGCTTCAAGACTAAACAAATTTCATGTGGATTATGTGGTGTGGCATGAGTGATAAGTGTGTCGCATAGATAGAGAGTAAAAATATCTAGATTTTGCTACGTTCATAAGTGTTAGCGAGAAAATGTATAAGTGATTCAAACATTATTTCGATCACAAGATTTCTCTACATATTCGAGCGATTGTTGTATAAGTGTAATTGCAAATCACTTATCAATAAAAGTTTTAATTCTTTAATATTTGTTTATTCGATATTCACAAAGAATAGCATCCTAGTGGAGGTTTTGTATGAGTCGAGATCGAATTCAAAGTAGACACAGGAATTGCGGGAATTCACGACTCCCATTAGTGGATACGGTTTGATCAACTTTAGCTTTCACTTGCATACCTTACAACTTTTCTTTGCTTTCTACTTATACTTTCTATTTCAAAGTTTATGATATGTCTATGTGTCATAATGTGTATTTCGTATTGAGTCTTTTATATTAATCAAGTTATATGTTTTTGAGTTTACTTTAATAGTAGTTTCGGGGTTAACGAGATTGTGTATAATCACTGGATCTGTCATTATAACGTTGTTTAGTGAGCCAACATTTTTGGAATGTTAACTTGCTAAATATGGCTATGTGAGAGCAACCCATACTAAGCATAGTAATATTGTTATCCAAGTTTATACAATCCTCTTAATTCATTTGCACTAGAATTAAAAAATTCATTTCATGTGTGGCTCTGCAGTGAATAATTGAATATATGAGTGTCTAAATCGAATATGTTAAATTAATCTAGTGTACGTAATATCTTTGATGATTTTATATGTTTTCTTCGATATACTTGTTCGTAGGGAATAACTGTATACTTTTTATCTTCTCTAATCTTTCATACATTTGTCTATCCATCCATCATTCCAATCCTCTAAAGTAAATTACATTATTTTCTTTTGTTCCATTTCTCTTATTAATCTTTAGAACTGGTTCCTTCTCTGTGGGATCGATATCTTTTAAAACTACATCGTAATTGTATACTTGCAGTGGTCACCATTTTTCTATTTAGATAAGCGGTATTAATAACACTTGTACGTATTTTAAACTCTTATCTTATCATTAGAAAAGTGGGAGATAAGGGTTTTGGCTTCTTTATAAAATATAAATCCTCAGAGTTGGTAGAGTCAAAACCTTGCGAACAGGAGTCAAGAACCGTTTTGTTGAAGTTATCTGGTGTATGAAATCTTCTTGATAATTTTGCATGTTTTTCTCTACTATACTTGTTCTTAGGGAATATCTATATAGTTTACATCTTTTCTAATCTATTCATGCATCTGTCTATTCATCAGTCTATCATCCAAACCATCCAAACCCTCCAATACAAATTATCTTATTTCTTTTGTTTCGTAACTCTAGTTGATCTTTAGAACCGAATTCCTTCCCTATGGGATCAATATCTTTTAAAACTACATCAAAACTGTATACTTGCAGTGGTCATCATTTTTTTATTTGATGAGCGATATTGACAACACCTGTTTGCATTTTGAACTTTTATCTTATCGGTAGAAAAGTGGGGAATAAAGGTTTTAGCACCATTAACGAATATAAGCCTATTAGAACTAGTATAGTTAAAACCTTACGATCAAACCCCCCCACTACCTGCCATCCTTGGGCGAGGGGCTCATTATCCTCTCCCAATAATAGTCCCTGGAACAATGTGTTTCAGTTCAGCTTTGAGAATGGTCCAGCTTAGTTTCAATAGTTCACATAGTTTCAGGAGGGATAAAGTTCTGGAGGTGATCAGTTGGGGCTTGCCAGAGTAGCTTAGTCACAAAGCCCGTTTGGGTCAGGCCAATTCAGTCACTAGTGCATTGGCGCGCCACCTTTACAATTAAATGCCTGGTTTTCAACAGTGCTAGTCAATAGGCCATCTCCTAGCTTCACCCCACCTAGCTTTAATTCCCAACAGGCTGGGCCACAAAGCATTGACGCTCCTACTCTCTTCAATGCAGGAGGGAATTCCCAACCAGGCCAATACCACCCCGGTCTTCAATACAGAGGAGTCCCTAATTTTTGTTGTAACATCTAGAGGTGCTGCGTTCCCCCAAGGACAATTTCATTAGGGGGTATCAACTTTTACCCATCCTTATCAACCGGGATTTCCATTCGACAGCCAGAGCATGATGCCTAATGGGTCAATCTCTAAATAGGGCAGAACTCTAGCATTAGTTATTTACCACTCATGCACATCAATTGCTCAACTATCCCTCGAGCTACTATTTGACACTTCTAGTAGTACATGATGAAGATGGTGCTAGTTAATCAAGATAGTAATTGAACATGCAAAGGTTACAAGGAGGAATTTCAAAAATTAAAATTAAGCTAAGGATCCCCTAAGCATGCTATTATTGATATAACCTAAGTTACAATGTTCTATAGATGCTTTTAGTTTTATAGAATATGTAAAAGAAACCTAACTTCTAAAGATTAAAGCATTACCAATTGATGCATGCTTGATCCCTCTTTTGGTAGCGACGTTCCCTTTGAGCAATTTCGATAGCACAAGCTTCCAAACTAGGAGAGCCTCCATGACTCAATCCACATGGATCTTCACTGACCAAAACCTTGATGAGGTAGAACACGTCGATTGATAGCAGCTGCTAGACTACTCGTAAATCAACCCGAAAACCAAACTTGAAAGCTCACTTAAACTTAAATCCTTCTAAAAGAACTCCACATTTGTTTTGAGAAACTCGTGGAGAATCTCGAAAAATAAAAGAAGAGGAGAGTAGAAATTAGATAGAAAACAAGCTCAAAGCTTTTTGGAGAGTGTGAATAATGAGTGGCATGTATGCTTTATAGGGAAAAATGGGGGAGTGGTAGACTCCCCGTCTAACTCTTCATCATATCCCATGCAGGTGGGTCAGCCACGCCGATAGGGCAATCTGTGGGCTGACCCACGAGCTCCATGAGGTAAGCCCTAGCAGCCTTTCCTCATCAGTTTCAAGCATTGACTTGCTGCTGCAAGCTTGTGTAAGCACGACCATGGGCAGTGCTTGTAGCCCGCAAGCACTCGAGCTTGCTCGTGAGCTAGTGGCCTTCGAGCTTTGAGCTCAGAGGGCAACCTTGTGGGCACCATCTTGAACAACCCATTTTCTTTTCAGGGCCCACTTGCAACGGAAAAATTCCCTTTCTCTCTTTGACTATTTTTCCCTATCTTTTCATTTTTGCTTTTAATTATTAATCTAGTTAAACCAATTAATAATTCTTCTCACTAATTTCTCAACTTGTATTTTTAGTACAAACACAATCTATAGGTTTTTTACATGGTCCAATAAAGACCCAAAGTGTGTGACCTCATAGGATCCCAAAGTATAGAGCTGATAGAGGTTAACTAAAACTTGGCTTCCCGTTCGGGAACCTTTAGGCTCTGTGTTCCAGACCAATATGGAACTCGATAGCTCTAGATGATCAAATGGGCTTTCTAGCAAAGGCTTATGATCCCCCAATAGTTGGAATGTCACAAGCCTGTGACTTGATCCGGTTCTGTAGTAGTAACCAATACAATACACTCCTTTCATCAAGTTAAGTACCATCTAGTTTATTAAGCTTGGATTAAGTGTTAGCTCATGTAATAGCCGTAGCTATCCTAGAATTAGACTTGTTCACAAAGAACACCATTATATCATTATATCAGGAGTGATGGATCCCATCTTGACTACATAGCTTACCAACATGTGATCATCGTTATACCCATAATCACCCATATCATCCTGATCGCTAGGGTATGAGTAAGTAAGACCCAAAATATAGTAACTCCTACATAAAGCAACCAATATCTCAAGTCTAAGGATACCCGTGCTGCTACTGCAATAAGAAATGACACCAATACATGGATATAGTTATTTCCGAGTGTCTGTCTTATAGCGATCTTCAATGTGTTACCCGAATACGTTCATGTGTTAACTCAAGGTACCACCTTCAACTCGTGATATCTGGTGCTTAGAACTAGTCCAAGGAGTAAGCTTACACATGCTTGCCTATCCACTCCATTGATGTCCAGTCTCAATGAAACTACGACTAGGGATATTTAGACTATTCATAGTAACATGTATGTGCAATTCTCACTCCACATAGCTCTCACTATGCCCTTGAACTTTTACGCTATGAATTATTCATAGACTTTGTTTCATCAATGCACATATACATATTAAAACATATATGATACCAACAAGATATAATAAATAGAAAGCACTGATAAGTAAAAAAGATGCCTTTGATTATTATTATTAATAATAATTCGAAACTATTTGTACATTATAGCTAATAAATATATATTCCCTAATTGCCTCTAGGGCATACATAGTGTCTAACAATCTCCCACTTGCACTAGAGCCAATTGGCCATGTGCTTCATACCATACTCGTTAACATGATGGTCATGCTTAACTTAAGTTAATGGTTTGGTTAGCCCATCGACTAGATTCTAATCCGTTGGGATGTATTCTAAACTTACATTCTTTCTTGCTACTATCTCTTGAATGAGATGGTATTTACTAAGTACATGTCCGTTTTCTAGCAAGACCGTGGTTCCTTTCCCTGAGCAATAGCCCCATGTTATCATAGTAGATTGCTATTAGATTTATAATGTAGGACACCACACTGAGATCACCAATAAATCTCTTAAGCTAGATAACTTCATTAGCCGCTTCTAAAGCAGCTATGTACTCAGATTTTGTGCTTGAATCAACAGTCGTATCTTGTTTGAAACTCTTCCAAATAATTTCCCCTCCATTAAACATAAACACATAACCTGACTATGACTTTTAATAATTTTTGTCAGATTGAAAACTCGCATCGGTGTATCCTTTTAAAGTGAGATCACCTTCTTTATATACTAAAAACATATCCTTAGTCCTGTGTAAGTAATTGAGGATGGTTTTAATAGCCATTCAGTGCTTCTCACCTAGGTCAGATTGAATCTGCTAGTGATACTCAATGCATGTGAGAAGTTAGGATGAGTGCATACCATAGCATACATGATGGACCCTATCATTGAGGCATAGTGTATTCCATTCATGCGCAGTCTCTCTTCTTGTGTTCTCAGATACTCAGATTTAGAAAGGTTAATCCCATGAGATATTGGGAGATAACCCTTTCTTGATTACTCAAGGTTATATCTACCTAAAAATCTTATCTATATATGCACTTTGTGAAAGACCTAATAGCCTTTTGGATCTATCTCGGTAAATTTTAATGCCAAGTATAAAAGTTGCTTCTCTAAGGTCATTCATTAAGAACTTCTTTTGATAACCATGTCTTAACTATCTTAAGAAAAGGAATATCATTTCCTATTAATAATATGTCATTGACGTATAATACATGGAAAATGATCTCACTCCCACTAGCCTTCTTATATACACAGGGCTCATTAGCGTTCGATACAAAATCTATTTCTCTAATTGTCTCATCGAACTTAATATTCCAACTCATCGATGCTTGCTTAAGTCCATAAATGTACTTTTGTAACTTTCATACCTTAGAGCCATCCTTGGATGTGAAACCCTCAAGTTGTGTCAAAAATAGATCCTTGTCTAGATTCCCGTTAAAGAATGCTGTCTTTACATCCATCTGCCAAATCTCATAATCATAATGAGCGGTGCTAGCATGGAGTATCCTGATAGAGTTCAAAATGGCTACTGGTGAAAAGGTTTCATCATATTTAATGCCTTCTTTTTTACTATACCCTTTTGTAACCAGCCTTGCTTTATAGGTAAATATGTTACCTTCCATGTCGATTTTCTTCTTGAAAACCCACTTGCATCCTATGGGCTTAATCCCCCTTGGAGCATCAATCAAGTTCCAGAATTGATTTTCGTACATGGAGTCTATCTCCAATCTCATGGATGAAAGCCATATATAAGATTTTGAGCCTTCCATTACCTCCTTGTAAGTCTTGGGCTCATCATCTTCCATAAGGAAGAGATGTTTATCATCAGTGATTACAAACCCGTATAGCTCAGAAGCGATTGGAGCTCGACCTAACCTACACAATGTAAGTGTTGTAATAGGCTATTCTATGCATACACCATGTTGTGTAACAGGTGTAGGTATAATCATTTGACTGTATGTTTAATCTACTTGAGCGCCTAACTCAAGAATGCTCCTAGTAGCTTTCGCAAGTATATGCTTCTTCTCGAGGAATTGAGCATTTTTGGAAACAAGGACTTTCTTTTTCTTGGGATCATAAAAGGTATACCCTATAATCTCCTTAGGGTAACCTGCAAATAGACATCTATTAGACTTAGTACCTAGCTTATTAGAATTAGTCCTTTTAAGATATGAAGGAAATCCCCAAACTCTCAGGTGATAAAGTTCGGGTTTCTTACCATACCATAACTAGTATGGAGTTTGATCAGCTGATGTAGAGGGCCTCTATTTAGAATATAAACTACTCTCTCAAGTGCATAACCCCATTGCTGAGTTTTGCTTGGCTCATCATGGACTGAACCATATCAAGTAGGGTTCAATTCCTCCTTTCTGACACTCCATTGTGTTGGGGTGTGTAAGGAGGTGTCCACTAGGATAAATTTCCCTTATTCGTTAAATAATCTTGAAACTCCTACCTTAAGTATTCACCACCTCAATCAGATCGAAGGGTCTTGATACTTTTCCCAAGCTATTTCTCTACTTCAATTTTGAATTCTTTAAAAACATCAAAACTTTTAGACTTGTGCCTCATAAGGTAAAAATAACCATATCACGAGTAATCGTCAATAAAGTTTATGAAGTAGACGAAACCCTCGTGTGTCTTAACACTCATTGGACCACATACATCGAAATGTATTATTTCCAAAGTACTAGTGGCACACTGACCCTTTCCTTTGAAAGTTTTCTTAGTCATCTTCCCTTTTAAACAAGTTTCGCACACACCATAGGAATCCCATTCCATTGGGTCTAAGCTTCTCATTTGTATAACTTAGTTAAGCGAGTCAAATTTATGTGGCCTAGATGACAATGCCATAAGTATGAAGATTTCTCATTATCTAATTTCTATTTCTTAACAATGTTCATATTTAGAATTTTAGTTTTAGTATCTAGAACATATATGCCATCCAAAGATATTCCACAAGCATAAAGAATATTGTTACGCTGAATTGACATTTATTATGAGAAAATATAATTTCAAATCCTTCCATTTTTAGAAGTGCAATAGAAATAATATTCTTAGTGATAGCAAGAATATAATAGTAATTGTTCAAAACTAAAACTATGCCACTAGGCAAACGAAGGCTATATGTCCCTACAGCTGTTACAGCAACCCGTGCTCCATTTCCAACTCTTAGGTCCATTTCCCTCATTGCAAACCTCCTACTATTCTGCAATCCTTGCATAGAAGTATTGAAATGAGTACCACAACTAGTATCTAATACCCAAGTAGACTCATAGGGAACTGTAGAGAAACTCTCTATCATGAACATAAATGATGTAGATGCTTGACTTTGCTTCTTCTTCACTTGCTCAGAAATCTGAACCTTGCAATCCTTCTTCTAGTGGCTGGCATTGCCACATCGAAAGTAGACATTTGTAGTTCCTTTATTTTTCTTCTTATTGATTTTCTTCTTGGCACCAAACCCTTTCTAATACGAGACCCACCCTTGGAAGGCTTGGTTTTCTCAATCAAAAGTAAAGCCTTGGAATCCTTTGAATCTTAGGCTCTACTATTTTCAGCATGTTAACCAACTCGGGCAGCATGTCATCGATCTTGTTAATGTAATAATTAGTCACAAATTGTGAGTAAATATCAGTTAATAAAGCAAAAATCAGATCAGTAGATAATTTGTGATCCATCCTAAAACCCAGTCGGGTCAGCATCTCTGTATAACCCAATAGTTTAAGAGCATGATGCGGCTATGAAGTGCCAGCTTGCTTCTTTGTTCCATATAAGAGTCTTGACATATCATATCTCTCGGATCTGGCCTGCTCTGAAAAGAGCTCAAGAAGATGGAGAATCATGGTATCTAGATCTAAGCTCTCACGTTATTTTTTAAGCTCAGAATTCATTGTGGCCAACATTATACATGCTATTGTTTCACAATCCTTTCTATCCTTCTCCCATGCCTCATGTTCATTAGCATCAGTTTCAGCATCAGGTTCATCAAGGAGGGGCTCATCTAAAACATAAGCTATCCTTTCGGATCTGAGGACTATCCTCTCAGCCCTGAACCAATTAGTAAAGTTTGGACCATATAATTTGTTGTCAAGAATTGAGCGAAAGTTTATGTTTGTAGTCATTGTTCAACCTAGATATAAGATAGAATTTTCTTAGACATTAGTATATGTATATGCATTTAATATAAGGTTTTTAATTAAACACATAATTCCTACTATTTTCTCAACATTTAAATAGCCCCTTCTACTCAAATTTGGGAAATTTAGTTGAACCAATTCTCCATAATAGGTAGCATCCATAGCCACTTATTATAACCCCCACTATTGCAGGTCAAGTCATAACAATATAACCATGGTTGGAACCCGTCCATTTGCATTTCTTGTAGTTGCTAATCAATTTTAGTTCTCTTTCTTGAGACATGTGTACCCAATTGTACAACTCCTCAAATGTGTCCCCAATTCGACATTAGCTCCAATAATATGGATAACTAACCCTCGTTGCTTAAGGCATTAACCACATCTAGTCTCATGACCAAACACATGTTAAAGGAAAGCATGTTATGCATGTTCTTACATCCGTTAATAAGGCTCGTATCACGACTTATGATAGAAAGACATTTTACCGCCTTAATATTGTTGTAGGGATTTCATTAGTGACAGTGGTCTTACCCAAGTCTAGGTCTTATACGATAAATATGATTATGAAATAATTATTCCGAGCTATTAGGAATTATTAACTCTAAGGGAACATACTCTGACTGGTATATCATAATCATTCCATTATGCCAAGACTCCACATAGCATGCAAAATAAACAAGGTCCATGTTTAATTCTTGCACCTATGTCTACATGTTTTAATTTAACAACTTAAACCACGTTTGTAAAACCATATGTGGAATAAATTCCTCATACTAGAAATTGACTAAATCATAAAAATCCCTTGGGTATACTTGAATCTAATACTGATGGTGATTTCCAGGTTGGAGAGTTCCCCTTAAAGTGAATGAGTAGCCTTGTCCATTCCCTGCCAAAATTACCATGAGTACTTTGATTCATTATACCATGGATAATTATGATTTAAAGATTTTATTATTTAATCAAGTGAAGTACAGGATGACCCTTAATTAAAGCATTTACTTGTGTGGTAAAACATTTCTAATTTTATATGATAATCACCTAGACTAAGTTTGAGCAAAACCTTAATATAGTTATCACATCATTTTCTATAATAGGAATTGAAACCTAAGTTATGCATAGCATACGTAAATCAATTCATAGAAAATCACATTTTAACATATTATAATCAATCAAGCATAGCATAAGACAGGTTCTGATGACATTGTTGGTTAATTAAGATAGTAATTGAACATGCAATGGTTGCAAGGTGGAATTTCAAAACTTAAAATTAACCTAAGGATCTCCTAAGCATGCTATGATTGATATATCCTAAGTTAAAAAGTTCCATAGATACTTTTAGGTTTATAGAACATGTAAAAGAAACCTAGCATCTAAAAATTAAAGCATTACCAGTTGCTGTGTGCTTGATCTCTCTTTTGGTAGCGGCGATAGTACAAGCTTTCAAACTAGGAGAGCCTCTATAACTTGATCCACATGGATCTTCATTGACCAAAACCTTGATGAGGTAGAACCCGTCGATTGATAATAGCTACTAGACTACTCGTAAATCAACCCGAAAACCATACTCGAAAGCTCACTTAAACTTAGAGCCTTCTAAAAGAACCCTTCCATTGGTTTGGAGAAACATGTAGAGGATCTCGCACAATAAAAGAATAGGAGAGTAGAAATTAGAGAGAAAACAAGCTCAAAGCTTGTTGGTGTGTGTGTGAATAATGAGAGGCATGAATGCCTATTTATAGGGAAAAATGGGGGAGTTTTAGACTCCCCCTAAATTCCATTACTCGCTTTGACTATTTTTCCCTATATTTTCATTGTTCCTTTTGATTCTTAATTTGATTAAACCAATTAATAATTATTCTCACTGATTTCTCAACTTGTATTTTTGATACGAACCCAGTCTATAGGTTCTTTACATGGTCCGATAAAGACCCAAAGTGTGTGACGTCATAGGATCCCAAAGTATAGAGCCGCTAGAGGTAAACCTAAAATTGCTATCCTGTCCGAGAACCTTTAGGCTTAGTTTTCTGGAACAATATGGAACCTGGTAGCTCTAGACTATCAAATGGGCTTTCTAGTAAAGGCGTATGATCCCTCGATACTTGGAACATCACGTGCCTGTGACCTGATCCAGTTTTGCACTAGTAACCAATAAAATACACTCCTGTCATCAGGTTAAGTACCATATAGTTCATTGAGCTCGGATTCATTGTTAGCTCATGTAATAATCGAGCTATCCTAGAATTAGACTTGTTCACGAAGAACACCACTCAACTGTTTTGTATCTTTATTGATTCGAAACCTATTCCATCAATAGTATACTCTGATTAGAGGTTTATGAGTGTGCTACTTCAACAAGGGTCCCTAAGGTACATCTTTATTATATTACTATATCAGGAGCGATGGATCCCATCTTTACTACACAGCTTACCTACATGTGATCATCGCTATACCCGTAATCACCTGTGTCATCCTAATCCCTAGGGCATGAGAAAGTATAACCCAAAGTATAGAAACTCCTACATAAGGCAACCAATCTCTCAGGTCTAAGGATACTCGTACTACTACTGAAATAAGACATGACACCAACACATGGATATAGTTATTTCCGAGTGTCTATCTTATATCGATCTCCAATGTATTACCAGAATACATTCATGTGTTAACTCAAGGTACCACCTTCAACTCGTGAGATTAGTTGCTTGGAACTAATCTAAGGAGTAAGCCTACACATGCTAGTCTATCCGCTTCATTGATGTCTAGTGTGAGCACGGGATTTTGTACGAGCTCGCGCGTTCAATGATGATGGCTTTTCTGCATATTTATCCTCGAATTGCATGATTTTCAACCATCCGACGATCTTCAAATGGGAGTCTTCCTCATCTCTGAATTTAAAAGGACTTTAATTCAGAAATTAACTAATAAATATAAAAATACATAAAGAAATTCGAAAATGCAATCAAAAACCGGATCCGGAGACTTCCTCGCCGAAATCTGGCAAGGCACGATTCGCTAGAAGGCCTAGCGAGGCTCGCTAGAAACCTGGCGAACCTCTCCAGAGGCCTGGTGAAACTCATCAGGTGTTTGGCGAACCTCTCCAGAGACCTAGCGTACCTCGCTAGGTTGTCTGGCGGGCTCGCCAGCCAGTTTGGCGTGGCCTGCCTTGCCAAAGAGGCTAGCGAGCTCACTAGTGAGTTTAGTGAGGTTGCCAAACTGTTTGGCGAGGTCGCTAAACAATTTGGTGACCCCGCCAAGCTTTTTTTCCTTTTTTGGATTTTGCAAGATTTTTCTATAAATAGTCAGACATTTTTGGATTGAAGGGGGCTCGAAAATTCAAAGAAAAAATCCTCTCTTTCAGATAAAAAATACAAACAATAATTTCTTCTTTTCTTCTATTTTTTTGTCGGATCCAAAACACATTTGGATCCCAAATCTCTTCATCTTTTAATCAAATTTCTTCATCTATTTCTTCTTAAATCCTTAGATATTCTCGGGTCTAAAACAAATTTAGAACCCGAGCTTGATTAACTTTTGGATAAATAAACACATATTTTCCAATTAAATTACACTAAAATTCCAAGAATTAAGCAAAGATTTTTTAGACTTTTACATCAACAATTTCACCTAAACTAAAGGACGAGGAGGACTTCCAAAGGCCGAATGGATACGTCGAAGTGGATTTGTACCGCAAGGGTAAGCATCTGAGTTCCTAGAACTGCAAATTCCATGCTCACCTTCTGTTTCATCTCTTTCTGATCTTTATTTGTGGACCTAGGAATTATTTTTATTCCTTATTATTGTGAATAATGTTGTAATTCTCTCCTTATGCTTTTATTTCTTTTTAATTTTTGTATTAGAATACCCCCACGAAGGGAATAAAATATATTCCCGGATAACCTCACCTTTTGCCATGTGGTCATTTTCACTAATAAAATTGACCAATATACGTGTAAATAAAAATCAACTATTTTTATTTAAAATAAGAACTTAAAACCGTCGATGTCTTAATTAGGCCACACGGGCCTCACTAAAATCAAATCGAACATATGTGATATCCCCTATGCTAACCTTTATGGATGCAGGTTAGATGTATGTTTAAGATTTTATTTTTCCTTCGGGTATTGCACATATTTGACAGGAAATGTAATTAATAGTTTAGCGGAAGGTTGCATCCCCAGATTTTCGGAAGCCTTGTAATCATTATTTTTCGCATTTATTTTCCGCATTTACTTACTGTTTTGTGGATGGATTTACTGCTTTTTCTATACGTGAATCATGCATGTAAACTTGAAAAACAACCTAAGTGAGAATATGAACAACTAAGAGAATACGATTTTCTATAGATGTAATATAATGTGATCACATAAGAAATAAACAACTTATCCTAGACCTGAATCTCTGTATCTCAGTGGGCCATCCCCCAGATGTGAAGCCTCATAGGACTCTAATTCTTGGAAAGAGCTAATCCAGGTGGTGACTCCACACTAAGAGACGGCGGATTCAGGTTTGACAAAATCTAAAACTTTTTCGCGCTTTCTCTTTCAACCTTTTCCCCGGGTCGGGGACCAAACGTACCTTAATTTTCAAACACCCCGGTGGATCATGCCTATCACCTCGCGTGCTCTCGGCCCACCACTTTGTGTTGCCCGCTCACATCTAGTCTCAATGAAATTATGACTAGGGATATTTAGACTATTCATAGTAACACGTATGTGCAGTTCTCACTCACATAGCTCCCACTATGTCCTTGACTTTTACGTTATGAATTAGTCACAGACTTTGTTTCATCACTGCGTATATACATATTAAAACATATATGATACCAACGAGATACAATAAATAGAAAGAACTGATAAGTAACAAAGATGACTATGATTATTATTAATAATAATTCGAAATTATTTGTACATTATAGCTAATAAAGATATATCTCCCTAATTACCACTAGGTCATACATCATGTCTAACAGATTGGTTTCTCGACAATTTCATCATGCCATATCTTTTGAAGTGCAAAGGAGAAGGAGACCCAAAATCCAACCTAGTAAACTACTAGACCACAATGAGGGCCAGAATAATTTTCGATAGAATGTTAGCTAAGCTCTTTATCATTACCCTAGGTAAAATAGCAAATGAGTGGTACAATAACCTACCTTTGAAAGTTTCAAGTAATTGGAATTTCCTATCAAAGGTGCTAGTGGAACAATACATGATTAACTGCCATATGAAGATGATGATGCAGAACCTAGAAGCCATCAAACAAATGCCTAGTGAGCTATTAAAACCTTATTATGGTATGTGGAAGAAAATGCAAGTACTATTAAAGGATCTTCATAATTTATCAGAGATGATCGTAAAGCTTCTAGATGGTGCACTGCCGATGTATAATGTTAGAGATGATGTATGCCACAGAGGTAATTAGGGTGATATATCTTTATTAGTTATAATGTACAAATAGTTTACATATTATTATTATCTATAATAAAGGCATCTTTGTTATTTACGAATGTTTATTTAAATTATGTATCTCACTGGTATCATATATATGTGTTATCATGTATATGCGCATTGATAAGACAAAGTCCATGACTACTTCATAGCGTGAAAGTGCGAGGATATAGTGAGAGCTATGTGGTGTGAGAACTTCACACACCTGTTACTATAAATATTCTACATAACCCTAGTCACAGTTTCATTGAGACTGGTGTGAGCACAGGATTTTGTACCAGCTTGCGCATTCAATGATGACGGCTTTTTGGGATTTTATCCTTGAATCACATAATTTTCGAGTATCCAAATGTATCCGAAAAGTAATCCTCCTCGTCTATGAATTAAAAAGGACATTTTCAATAAAATTATTTAATTGTAATCTTTTAATTTAGAAATTAATTAAAAAATACAAAAATACATAAAAAAAGTTTAAAAAAAACCTGATGAAGGCTGAATCCCGGGCTTTAGGCAGGCCTCGCCAAAAAATGAGCTTTGGTGAGGCAAGCCTCGCCAAACACCTTAGCGAGGCAGGCCTCGCAAAACTTCTTGGCAAGATTGCCTCACCAAGTTTTGGCAAGGCTTCCTTGCCAAACTCCTTGGCGAGGCATTCCTCACCAAGGTCTTTGGCGAGCTCACTAAAGACTTTGGTGAGCTCGCCAAGGACGTGGCGAGGAGCCTTGCCGAATTTTTTCAAGGAAGACCCCTCGTCGAAAAAACTTACCTTTTTTTGGATTTTCGGGATTTCTCCTATAAATAGTCAGGTCTTTCTCGATAATCAGGATCCCGAGAAATTTACAGATAAAATATAACTTTTAGAATTCCGAAGAACTAAACGAAGATTTGTTTGGACTTTTACAACAACAATTTTTACCTAAACTAAAGGACGAGGAGGATTTTCAAAAGCCGATCAGATATCTTCAAAGTGGATTCATTCCGTAAAGGTAAGCCTCTGAGTTCCTAGAACTGCAATTTCCGTGTTTTCGGTGTTCTTCTTCTTCTGATTTCATTTGTGAACCTAGGATTTTTATTTTATTCAAATGTCATAATTCTTTTTCATCTATTTTTCTTTATTAAAAGGAGATGTATGTTAGAACACCCCCACGAAGGGAATAAAACATATTCTCGGATAACAGCCCTCACCAATTTACCATGGGAGCAATTTCATTAATTAAAATGAGCAATCAACGTGCTAATAAAACGAACTGTTTTATTTAAATAACAAACATATTATAGCGATTGATTTTTTTAGGCCACACGAGCCTCACTAAATTCAAAATCGAACATATATGTGATATACCCTGTGCTAACCTTTGTGGATGCAGGTAGATTAGGATTAGATGTATGTTTAGGATTTTAATTTTCCTTCGGGTATCGCAATTTCTTTTTTTAGGAAATGTAATTAATAGGTTAGCGGGCGGTTGCACCCCCTGATTTTTGGAAGCCTTGTAATCTTTATTTTTTGTTTTTATTTTCCGCTTTTACTTATTGCTTTGTGGATGGTTTATTATTTCACCTTGTGGATGGTTTATTATTTTCGCTATACGTGAATCATGCATTTAAAATAAAAACGACCTAAGTGCAAATGTACACAATTAAGAGAATATGGTTTTCTGTAGATGTAATATAATGTGATCTAGTGAGAAATAAGCAACTTATCTCAAACTCGAATCTCTATGTCTTAGTGGGCCGTCCCCTGGACATTAAGCCTCATAGGACTCTAATTACTTGAAAGAGCTAATCCAGGTGGTGACTCCACACTAAGAGATGGCGGATTCAGATTCGAATTGTTCTAAAATTATTTTCGCTTTCTCTTTTAACCTTTTTCCTTGGTCCTCGACCCAGTGCACCTTTTTTCAAACACCCCGGTGGACCGCGTCTATGAAATTGTGCGCTCTCGGCCTACTACTTCATTTCTTCTTCTCACAGTGGTGACTCCGCTGGGGATTTTTCTAAAAAAACTTTTTATTAAGGTTTTAGATTTTGGATAAGTGCCGAAAATTATTGATCACATTATTTCATTTTCTCTTAATTATGACATTATTGATCACATTATTTCGTTTTCTCTTTTACTAATTTACCTCCCTGAGAAAAGATAGTACTTGAGCGAGTGGAGCTGAGCGAGTGGAGCACTTGTTGCCATATTGCATGTACCTCCCTTGTTAGAACCTATTTGGGGAGAGGCTTGGAGTGTATTTCAGTGCAACAAGAACCTTCTACATCAGCAACCCATTTATAGACCCTCATGTAAATAAGCCATAGGCATTTTCCCTTGGGTGTTACCCAAACACGCGATCATACATTATATTTTCCTACAGGTGCGCTCCTTAGTATCCTCACGGTACTAAGATGAACCAAACTTCGGATAGAGACTAGCTAAAAATCGTATAGGAGTTGTATGGTTGGAAGAAAGATATTGTGTGCCATGTGTTACGTGTTTACCACTTTTTGATTCATCATGCATTGTACAAATGTGCCATGCTAACCACGAATCTTAGTGCAGACACTTGAACGCACACACTCATAATATTAAACATGATCTGATGTCCTTCATGCTTAAGACTTAGTTGACACTTGTGATCGTGTCACCTTAGCATAACATGTAACCAACTAGAATCATGTAGCATCATTCAACCCAAGTTTTAGCGCGATGTCCACATGATGTCCGACTCTTAAGAAAAACCTACCCAAATCCTTATGCGATGTCCACTTGGCATTCGACTTATAGCCTTGCCGAGGTGATTGTACACACCAAAAGCCTATACGAGGCAAACTTGAACACAAACCATATTAAAGGATATCCCAGTTGATGTTTTAACCTAGGCTCATAGGAGGTAAAACTTACCCCTAGAACCCTACTTTTCACACAAAATACTCGAGCATCACTACATACCTTTTGTGATGATGTCCACTAACATCCAAGACCTTTCCCCAATGGGGTAAAAGAACCAAAACATTCCTCTATATGCTACATATGGTAGTTATTTCCATAAATTTTTGGATCACTTTTCATTAGGGAATGTCACACTAGTCACCCGAACACCAAGAGAACTAACTTTAGTTCTCGAACATTTGACTTATCACCACATAGGTAATTAGGTCACTTCATTTCACACTATCCCCAGGATAGAGTGTGAATCTCAAAACCAATGGACCTTCATTTATCGCATGGACTAACGATTATGCTCTTTTCATGAGTGATTTCTATCTCTCATCATGGTACGCTAACCTTTTTTCCGCAACCATAACATTAAACATTTCATGCATCAATCATGCATTATGATTTTATATGCATTCCCTAACAATCTCCATGTGTATTTCAGCTAAGAAAAAGCCTATCTACCTAAAGGCTTGGAATAGGGCTTCTCGCCAGATAATCCGCATCTCCCCAACCACGGCTCACCAAGAAGGAGTTTCGTACATCGACTCTAGCTCGGATTAAGAACAAAATACTCCGTGTAGCTTCTGTAACATGGCCCATCAATAAGAAGAGAATGTGACCAATGATCAAGCTCTCGGGGTAGGTTAAAACCCACAAGCCAACCAATCATCAATGAGCACTGAGATTGCTGCTGCAATGAATGCCTTCACCAATAGTAACTAGTTTGTGTCAATCCTCAACTACCACACTAGAACTGGGCAGCCCAAGCAGAGGGTAAATGATGTGCTGCCAAATGTCAGTGGCACAATCCTACCAGGGGACCATCATCTTCTGTTAGAGTATTTCTAAGTTCTCCAACAGTGACCCCTAACCTTTATCAGTTCGATTCTGGGCAGGGTTAGCCGCAGATAGTGTATGAGCCACAGGTGGGTGGCCAGTTCTTCCCAGGGTAGCCAAGGCAAGCTTCATTTGCACCAAGGATGGTAGGGCCTTCAGAATTCAGGCCCTCTTCTAATTACATTCCCTTTATTCAAGGGGTAGCTCAGCCCATGGTACTTAGATGGGGCGGACCTTCTCAAACATTTCAGGGTCAGGGGTAGCACTACCCGAGTTCACAATATGGGGACTTCTCGGAGAACCCAAATAGTATCCTTCAATAGCTTGGAATGGTTAAACTCTAGAGACAGTTCTTAGCCACTCATGAGCAAGGGCAGAGGGGTGCGATCCCAGTGCAACCTACAGTTGGGGATGAGGATACTTTACCACTGACCTTTGCTATGCCCTAGTTTGAAAAATACACGGGGTAATATAGATCTTAGCTTGCATATCACTCACAACCTCGGTGATTGAGATGTGCGTTGCAAATTGGGGAAGGAATTGCCCCCCCTCAAATGCCCTCTATAACTTTTGATCATTCAGAACTGTTGCAGGAGCTAGGGTTGCACAATCGAGCCTCATTCATCAAAGTTTAGATTTTTGACTGGGAAATGCCATGCATGATGGTCGATGATGGCTCAGCCCTCAATCTTTGTCCTCTTAAGGTCCTACCTTTTTTAGGGTTAAGGGATGATATGCTCACTGAATCCGATACAGTGATCCGAGCCTATGACGATTTGAAGAGAGGGTTGGTAGGCTCTTTTGAAGCAGAGGTCACCGCTGGAGGAGTGACCTCCAATGTGAAGTTCACTATACTAGAAATTCTAGTAACTTACTAGCTGCTTCTGGGAAGGCCATGGATCTACTCGATAGGGCCAGTCCCTTTCACTTTGCATCATAAGATAAAACTTATCCACAAGGGGAGGCTGGTGATGATCAAGGCTGATGAGGAATCAATGATGGTAGTAGCCACATTTGAGAAAAGAACAATTTTAGGGTTGAGGGTGGCGATGGCTACTGAAGAAAAGAAGAAGGGGCGCAGAACCCCAAAGGGATATCATTTTTTCCCTGGAAGCCTTAGAGCTCAAATGAAGAAGTAGGGCTTCATCCCTGGAAAAGGCTTGGGAAAATATCATCAGGGGATTATTAGGGCCATCAATCCTATTCTTGTCACACCTGGATTGGGTCTGGGTTTCACCCCGAGCATGAAAATGTACAAGCACAAACGGCCCATGTTATGTAACATATTAAGCATCTACGAGGCGGAAGGTATATTTGGGAGAGCCGGAACCGACAATCCTGAAGGGGGAGGAAGTTAAGGGACTTGAGATATTCAATGAGATGTTTGGAGTACTGGAAGATGCGATGGAGGCTTTCACTAAGGCTATTAATGAGCTGATGAAGAAAGGAGGTGCGTGAGACTAAGATCTACCAGGCACTATCAAGCTCCTCACCGAAAAGCTGGTACAGACCACTCTCCAGGTAGAACCTACCACCGACATACCTACTGCTGCCATAGCTAAAGCCCCTCTGCCTATGGAGGAGGAAATTGATGATGTAATAATGAATATTGCTGATGGTTTTGACAATTTTGCCTATGAAGCTCATTCAATGAAGTACGATAATTTTTCTTACTTGTTTGATTTTCTACCTGATAGCACCATGCATTAATATGATCATACGCATAACGTCTTTAACATTCATGATACATCATTAAATAAAATTAACTTGGGTACAAATGAGTCGCCAAAATGGTGACAATTTCTAATGATTTGACTCCTAAAGAAAAAGAGAGATCACGAATGTACTTAAATGTCACATGGTAGCGTTTGATTAGTCATACAAAGACATGGAGTAGACAGGTAAATAGTGGAGCATTACATCCTAATGGAGCCTCAAATCAAGCCAGTAAAATAGAAACTACATCACTTAAGGCCTGAATGGGCAGAAAAGGTCAAGGCTGAATTGGCAAAGCAGATTGAAGCTAAATTCTTAGAAGTGGTTGAATACCCAACGTGGCTAGTCAACATAGTCCCAGTAGCAAAGAAAGATGGCAAGGTCAGAGTCTATGTGGATTTCAAGGATCTAAACAAAGCCTCCCCAAATGATGATTTCCCCCTGCCCCACATTGATGTACTAATCGATAGTGCAGCAAGGGCAGCTATGTATTCCTTCATGGATGGCTTCTCAGGCTATAACCAGATACTGATGGCAATAATTGACAAGATTAAGATAACATTCATCATTGAATACTGCTACAAGGTAATGCCGTTTGGTTTGAAAAATGCTAGCGCAACATATCAGCTGGCCGTCACAACCCTCCTTCATGATATGATCCATAAGAAAGTGGAAGTTTACATTGATGACATACTTGTGAAGTCCAACACCAGAGAGGAACATCCAGCTATCCTAGATAAGTTTATCACCATAATCGAGAAATACAATCTATACTTGAACCCGAAAAGTTCACATTTAGGGTCACATCAGGGAAACTCCGGGGGCATATAGTCAGCCAAAAAGGAATTGAGATGGATCCTGATAAAAGTAAAGCCATTAGGGATATGCCCGCGTCGAAAACTGAGAAAGAATTCTGATCTTTCATGGGGTCTCTACAGTATGTAAGCAGATTTATCACTAGACTCACTACCATCTATGAGCCAATCTTCAAATTACTAAGAAAGGACTAACTAGTAGTTTAGAACGACTAGTTCCAGGTAGCGTTTGACAAAATAAAATAATACTTGTTAAGACCACCCGTACTCTGCCCACCAAAACCTGGATAACCCCTGATCCTATACTTAGCAATTGAGGAGTCATCTGATGGAGCCATTCTTTTGCAAGAACGCGAAGATAAAAGTGAACATGCAGTCTACTACTTGAACAAAAAATTACTCGAGTATGAGTCACGTTACACCTTGGTGGAGAAAATCTACACAATGATGGTTTGGTTAACAAAGAAGCTACGATATTACTTCCAATCTTATCATATAAAAGCCATCACGAAGATAGACCCGATGAAGTACTTGTGCCAGAAACCAACACTAGCTGGAAAACTCTCACGATGGTTATTGCTACTATCTGAATTTGACATTGAGTACGTGACCAAAAAAGTCATTAAGGGAAGAGAAATCACTGAATTTTTGGAAAATCAACCCTTGGACTCTAATTACGTTGAAAATCTAGAATTTCCAGATGAACAACTAGCATTGATAGAGGATGCAGGTGCAGAGTGGAAAATGTTCTTCGATGGTGCAATGAACAGAAACAGAGCCAGCCTAGGTGTTGAATTGATAACTCTGCAATACTAAGTTATACCCCTTTCCAAATGATTGGAATTCCCAGTAACAAATAATGGGCTAGAATATGAGGCTTGCCTATTTATATTAGAGGCACTTCGAAAGGCACAAGCAAAAGAAGTATCGGTGGTTGGTGATAAGTGTGTAATTACACTTATTATCACATTAATTTTATACAATAAACACTGTAGTTTTAGTCAATTTTATACTTTATATAAAAGATTTCACGTGGTATGTAGTTATTTTTTATGTAAATGCAGATACTAGGTAAATCTTGGGAGTAAAATGAGCTAAAGTGGAATTCTATGAAAAAAGAGTGAAAAGGTGCAAAAAGATGCGTGGAACTTAAAGATTTGGCTTATGATCGAGCTGTCAAAGATCAGTGAAGTTAAAAGAAGAATTCTGAGTAAAACTCAATTCACGGTCACGACAATCATTCACGGTCGCGACTTGTTTGCTTCAGAAATAGAAGATTGCCAATCAAAGATTCACGGTTACGACATGTATATTGCGGTCACAACATGGATGGTTTTCAGGTATTATCTTTTTAACTAACAACCGCCAGATAAGCATGATCAACCGCTCTCAACCGCCATCAACTACCAATGAATAGACGCTTATAAGGAGTCAACCAATCATGAATAGGTGCTTATCTATTGTGGATTATATCAAAGCTTTTCAACCAATCAGAATGAAGAGATGCAATCTTTCACCAATGGACACAACCCTTCATTTAGATATACACAACCCTTCAAACTCTATAAATAGGGTTCCAATCCTCTTCAATTTCGTGCATTCAAGAAGTGCAGTGAGACAGAGGGAAAACATTAGAGTGCATGAGAGAGATATAGTGTGTGTGTGTGTGTGTATAGATACAAAGTTCGCTACTTTCTTAAGTGTTAGCGAGAAAATGTTTAAGTCATTTGAATCCTTGTTTTGATCACTATATTTCTCTATATTCTCGAGCGATTGTTGTATAAGTGTACTTGCAAATCACTTATCAATAAAAGTTTTCATTCTTCAATATTCATTTGTTCGATATTCGCAAAGAATAGCATCCTAACGGAGGTTCTGTATGGGCCAAGACCGAATTCAAAGTAGATGCAAGAATTGCGGGAATTGACGGCTGCCATTAAAGAGTGGATACGGTTTGACAAACTTTAGCTTTCACTTACATACCTTCCAACTTTACTTTTCTTTCTACTTATACTTTCTAATGTCTATGTGTCATAATACGTATTTCGTGCTAAGTCTTTTATGTTAATCAAGTTATATGCGTTGGCGTTAATTTTATGAGTAGTTTCAGGGTTAACAATATTGTGTATAATCACTGGATCTGTGATTTAACCCTGTTTAGTGAGCCAACATTTTTGGAATGTTAACTTGCTTAATGTGGCTATGTGAGAGCAACCCGTAATAATCATAGTATTGACGTTGTCTAGGTTTTCATAATTATCTTAATTCGTTTGCGCTAGGTTTAGAAAAGTCATTTCATGTGTTGCTCTACGGTGAATCATTGAACATCTGAGTGTTTTGAACCGAGTCTATTAGATTAGTCTAGTGCGTTGTAACATCTTTGTTGATCTTGCATATTTTCTCTGCTATACTTGTTTGTAGTGAAAATCTATGTATTTAGAGTCTCTCATCTATCACATCTATATTTACTCAACCTTTCATTCTAATCTTCCTATCAAAAATCTCAATTCTATTTTTATTTTCTTATTTTAACTTTTCCGTATTTATCTTTAGACCTAGTTCCTTCCCTGTGGGTTCGATATCTTTTAAAACTACATCGCAACTGTATACTTGCAGTTATCATCATTTTTCTATTTGATAAGAGGTATTGACAACACCTACATTTTTTATGAACAAGTTTTTGGTACAATTATTTGAGGATAAGACTTACGAAACGTGTGTAGCCAAGTCTCACAAACAAGTTCTTGGAACCATTAGTTATTAAACTTATTAGTGGAAAAGTGGCAATCAATTTTTTGGCGCTGTTACTAGGGAAGTTCTGAAGATATTTTCCGGGGAAGGCAAGTTATTATGTTTTTATTTTTTTGTTGTATTTCCTATACCATACAATTTTCTAAATTTCATTCTAGATGTGAAAAGATTTTTGAAGTAATCATCTTTGGGGTGATTCATCATAATTTTCCATCTTAATTCTTGACAAATAGAAGATTCTCTTCTATTTTTCCTATTCGTGTTCGCGACTATCTTTCGTGCTCATGCATATCCTTTCAAAACTTTTTGTTTTCAAAATTCTGTTAGTCATGCTCGCACCAATTACTCGTGATCACGACCTGTGCGAGAATTGCAGCGGTTGAGCAGTTATTTGACAGTTATTCAACTAATCTCTATAAATTGATGCACATCTGTTCATCAATAATCTATTCTTTCAATCAGAATTCTTCCTTTTAGATCAAAACTTCTTCAAAATCAAATATCCTTTCATTTCTTACAAAATTTCTTTTATCCAAATGGCTTATCCAACTTGAACCGGTGTTTTTCAGCCAAAGAATATCCAAGAGTGGTATGAATCACCATTCCCAATCTATTCAGAGGAAGAGGGAGATCATTATGAAATGACCCAAGTTGCTGAATTCAAGAGTTCCTATACAATTCATAGGAATAGTCTTATTCATTTGGGTATATTTGATAGAGTTATGTACTATCTCTGAGTACTTAATTTTGTCATTCACTCCAACTTGACCCTCGGGAATAGTGTGAGTAATTGCTTAGAAATGCTGGTCACATTGGCATGGAGAAATGATAGACAAAATTGTCTAATCTATCTCCACCATGGGAAAGAATACAAGATCACGAGAAAGGCTTTGGAGAAGTATTTGGGATTTCCAAAAGATTATTTCTATAAGATACCTCTTTTTTGGAATCCTATACTAAATTGGAATCACTTGACGGGACAAATCGAATACGAACAAGAATTCACCTTTAGCCGGTGGATTCGTGATCCTTGTTTGTTGGCATTACACTTTTATTTAAGTGGTGCGTTGTTTGGTAGGTCTAATTCCGATATTGTCATTCTTGAAGAATTGTTTATCTTGGAAGAAATTCTGGAGGGTACACCTATCGATGTCTTTGGGATTATGATGGAGATGCTTATGTCTACGGCGTAAAATCCTGATTGATCGAACATAGGTGTCGGACAATGGCGAATCTATTGGGCCAAATAGGGAGATTAACTTATTTTATGGAAATTTTCAATAGTGAGGATGTAATTCCAGAATTAATGATGGAAGTCTTCTTTGAGAAAAATTTCTTAATAAGGTACATTGGAGAAGATAGAATAACTTATGGTTGGAAACCATGGGAAGAAAGGGTGGAAGTTGATAAGAATTAAAAAAAGGGAAATTGCTAGGAAAGAGGGAAGTAGTTCAACCAATACTAAAAGGAAGTTGAACGAATTAATGGAAGAACAAATCTCCATTCATCACAAGATTAGCAATATCCATATTTTGGTATGTGATGTTGAAAGGGATCTGCGGGACTCACATTATAAGATTGATCAGATGATTGAATCCTTAACTCTTGAATGAATAGTTTTCTTTTCTTTTCGATTTAGAATCTTGTATAGTCTTTTCATTCAGTTTAATTATGTGTTACGTGTTTTATTTGTTTGTTTGTTTGTTTGTGTTTTCATGTTAGTATGTAAATCTTTGTTATTATAAATGAAATTTGAACAACAAGACGTCGATGTTCAATTGTTATCTTCACCATGAATTCCCAAGTTATAATAGTAAATATTTATCGTTTGTATTTAACAAAGTTTGCTTGTGTTTGTGTTTTTATGTTTTTATAGGTTCAAGTCTAAAAATTGAAGAATTTGAAGAACAAAGAGGCTCGCGACCACGACATATTTCACGCTCGTGAACACTGGGTAGAATAACTTTCTATTTCTTTCATGAGGAGAGTCACGATCATGACTGGCCTTCGTGATTGCAATACGGCAAAGTTATAACCGTTACGGATCGTGAACTGACACGCGACAGATGGCTAAAATCACCATTAACGGCTATTTTTTACCCTAAAACAGCTATAATCCCATTTATGACCAATTAGAGTCCCCTTAAACCTCTATAAATAGGTCCAAGTTGAACCCTAGCCACCACAACTTCTAAAGAGCCTCCAAATTTTTGAAATTTCTAATCTTCTATATTCAACTATCTAAACCTTTTTCAATCCTTTTTCTTCAAACCAACATTACTCGTGTGAAGAAAGCAGCACAAAGGAGAGGAGTATAATCAATTCAAGAAGAATTCAATTGTCCATTCTTGTTAAGGATAAGAGAAGAGGGCAAGAGATTTCAAAAGCTAAGCAAATTGGATATCACTGGGATGATATTCCTTGATTTGGTTTTCTTAGAAACTCTTAATCTCCGAGAAGAGATGGAAGCCTACCTTTCCATCCTTGGCCTTTTGAAATTTGTGGATATACGGTTCCCATAAAATCTAGATTGGATACTCGAGTGTTGGTTACATTCGATTACGAAGATTCAAGGAAGAGGGCGATCTAATTTCAGAATCAAGAACAACAATACACCATCATAAGAGAGATGATGGGTGATTGGTTCAGTTTCGAGACTGTCAACTCATCAAGCATGACAGACTCATTTCAACCTAATCGAGTTTGGGCAAATTTATCAGGTAAGAGAGTCTTCGATCCCAAAAATTCTCCTAACAAACCTATATAGGCTGAGTGTATTCTTCTTCTCCATAAATACCTTTCCAGTTCATATTTTGTCGAGTTGAAAATACAAAAGTTCAAAAGGACTTCTTTGTTCTTTCACATGCTATGATGAAACAAAAAGCCGAAATTGTGGATATAATTTGGGATATGATGAAGAAGAACTCGATGAGCATGAGGAGTAAAATTGGAGCTGCCGAAATTATCACCGCCATAGTCTTGGGAGTAAGAGGTGATCTCCCCTATGTTCAACAACTAGGTGAGTATTTTCGGTATATGGATGGAAATTATTTGAAGAACACCGGACTTCTACAAGAAAATGATGGTGTTTATTCTTTCTATTCCTACTCCAATCGCACCAAGAAGCTCAATTTGACTCAAGAAGATTCTTCCGTCGAACCATCAAATCCATCCGTCAACCATCGAAGAGGAAAAGCTCTGATGATAGAAATAGAAGAAGATGAAGAAGACGAAGAGGGTCCGGAAGATTGGAAAGCTATCATGCACCTAAAGTTGAATAATTGCCAAGCGGAACTTGGAGTTTCACTCCTAGTCCACTGGATTCTCCTTCACAATAAACAGGTTAATCTATTTTTCTTACTTTTTCTTTTTCAATAATTTTTAGACTAGCTTTAGTTATTTAGTTTAGATTTTTATTAAATGTCTCACAATGAGGATATTGCATTCTTTAGTGTGGGGGGGCATTTGTAAAAATCCCATAAAATTCAAAAAAATATATATATAAGTAAAAAACTCAAAGAATTTGAAAATTTTTTGTTGATTTTCGTGTCATTTAATACATTATCATTTCTTATACTTTACTAACAATTGTCCAAGGTCATTGTGAATGTTAGGTATTTACAAGTTTGATGTTAGTGCAAGACTTGAGCGCGTGTTGAAATTGAGTGTTAATAGCACAACATTTATCAATTTGGCAAGGATGAGTGGTGAGTAACATTCAAAAGCAACATTACAAGTAAGTTTTGATTTATATTTCGATGCAACATAAATTAGTATAAGTTATATAGTTTTAGTTTAATGCTTCTGATAAGTTTAAGTGGAGTAATATCTAATGGTATTCTTACTATGAGTTTTATATGCAAATCTCGAATAAGTCCTATAAGTA
>CATIWQ010344846.1:0-24720 GCA_949673415.1 Euphorbia schlechtendalii | reverse complement strand
ACGCAGGAATTGCGGGAATTGACGACTCCCATTAAAGAGTGGATACGGTTTGATCAACTTTAGCTTTCACTTGCATACCTTACAACTTTGCTTTGCTTTCTACTTATACTTTCTATTTCGAAGTTTATGATATGTTTATGTTTCATAATGCGTATTTCGTGCTAAGTCTTTTATGTTAATCAAGTTATATGCGTTGGCGTTAATTTTAAGAGTAGTTTCGGGATTAACAATATCATGTATAATCACTAGATTTGTGATATAACACTATTTAGTGAGCCAAAATTTTTGGAATGGTAACTTGCTAAATGTGGCTATGTGAGAGCGACCCGTACTAAGCATAGTATTGATGTTGTCTAGGTTTATATAATAGTCTTATCTCGTTTGCACTAGGTTTAGAAAAGTTATTTCATGTGTTGCTCTGCGGTGAATTATTGAACATCTGAGTATGTTGAACCGGTTTGTTAGATTAGTCTAGTGTGTCATAACATCATTGTTGATCTTGCATATTTTCTATTCTATACTTGTTCGTTGTGAAAATCTATTAATTTAGAGTCTCTAATCTATCACATATATATTTACTCAATTTTTCATTCTAATCTTCCTATCCATAAAAATCTCTAATCTATTTTTATTTTATTTTACTTTGTTTTTCCCTTTTATATCTTTAGACTTGGTTCCTTCCCTGTGGGTTCGATATCTTTTAAAACTACATCGCAACTGTATACTTGCAGTTATCATCATTTTTCTATGTGATAAGAGGTATTGCCAACACCTACATTTATTTGTGAACAAGTTTTTAGCATAGTTATTAGCCAATAGTTCATGAGATTTTGGAACCATTATTGATTAAACTTATCAGTAGAAAAGTGGCGAACATACACCTGTTTTTTATTGGACTGACATACCATTTTCCCACATTTTTAAGTTTTATACATTTTGTTGAGCATAGGGCCTTTCTTCGACCATGATGACAACGCTGTTTCCCTGTTCCCTTGCAGGAGTTGCGAGCAAATAGTATGAGATGTAATCGGAGTTGACTAAAAGTACTAGGAATAACATTACTATCGAGTTCCAGTCACAATTTTCATTCCTGGAAAGACAAAGGTAGTGCATGTTAGACCCGTTTGCATGTAATCAGGGAGATAATGAGACATTCATGAGCTACTTTTATCTAGGGATGCTCATTTATATGGTAATGCTATCAAGGTCATCAGAACAAGCTGGTATTCAGTTAATGCTAGAAGGAGCCCGTCGATGGTACCACCATTACCTATTTAGGATAGTGATCAGGTTGTTCGATGAACTGTCATATCATGCACATCACCGAAACAGAGATGGTGTGCTAAAAGCCCGCAACTTTCTTGCAAGAGAGTCAGGGATACCTTCCAACTTGGTCTTCAAAATGTTAACGAGGTCCAATCTGGAAGTGAATACATTAAGTGAAGGTGGTCAAGATATGGAGGTGGATCTTCTAGCCGAGGTATTCTCTATAGAAGGGGTGGAAGCCGAGGAGGAATGGAGGTAGACTCGGGCAAGGTGCCAAAACAGGTGCCAATTTATTTAGATGCTTACATGTTAAAGTCATGCAGGGAGAAGAGGTAAGATGATGCGATCTCGATGGAAGGTGAGATAATTGTGTATGAGAAGAAATCGATCGACTTAGATGCCTACCAACTAAAAGGGTCCTAGGCAGAATCAAACGATGGGTATAATCAATTCCTAGGGCAACTTTGATTGAAAATAGAGTAATTAAAGAAGGGGTATTGAGGGTCACTAGAAGTGGGAGAGTCTTTCAGAAGGAAGATTCTGTTAAGCTCAACCACTCTGCTTTTAATGAGATTACCAAGGAGTAAACTGAACCCTCGCTTCCTCTAAAACTGGATGAAGATGATTTGGATGTGGCTAGTAAATCAATTAAATGGCACTCAACCAAAGTATAATATATGGAAGTTGCTTAAGATCTCTCAAAGGCACAGGATGGGGCTGGTTAAGAGGTTGATGGAAATGTTTGTGATGCCCACCACTTCATTAGTGAAAATGTGTGATGATATAGGGGATGGAATCAGGCCTCATAAATTGTCGGCCATAACTTTTAAACAGTCGGAGTTACCACTAGAGCTCAAAGCACACAACAGAGCACTTTTCATTAAATTATGATTATTCAACCAAGTTATCCCTTATGTGATCACTAATGATGGGTCAACCTTGAACTTATGCCCGTTGAAAGTCCTACCCCATTTAGGACTAAAGGAAGACATGCTCGGGAAATCTGGGCTTATGATTATTTGAAGAGGGGTTTTGTGGAAACCTTTAAGGCGGAAGTGACTGCAGGAGGGGTAACCACTAAGGTTAAATTCATTGTGCTAGACATTTTGGTAACCTACTCCTTACTCTAGGGTAGACCTTGGATCTATGCTTTGGGCGCAGTTTCATCCACTCTTCATCAAAAGATAAAGCTCATCCATAATGGAAAGCCAATTACCATCAAAGTATATGAGGAATCTATCATGGCAGGCATTACCTTCGAGGAGCGGGAAACTCAAGGTCTCATGGTGGCAGTAACCACCGAGGAAAGGAAGAATGAATAAAAAAAATCTAAAAGGGTACCGCTTTTCCCTAATAGTTTGAAAATGCTAATGAAGAAGCAAGACTTCATCCTAGGAAGAGGGTTGGATGAGAATCATCAAGGGATCCTAAGGGTAATTGATCCTGTCTTAGTCACTCCAAAACTCGATTTGGTTTTTTTCCCCGAATCATATAATGTACAAGCATAAGAAGCCACTATTTTGCAACTTAAGAGAGTATGCGAAGTTGGAGGGAGTAAGGCATATTTAGGTGAGCTCGATCTGGTGGTTTTGAATGGAGAGAAAGCTAAGGGGTTCGAGATCTTCAAAGACATCTTCAACTTTGTAGCCGGCGAGTTGATTGAGCAGTCTAAAAAGGTCATGCTATCTGAGGCAAAGCCAGTGCTAGTCCAAGAAGAAACAAAGGATGAGAGCGACCAGTCCAGCAACGAATCTTAACCCAAGGTAGAAGAAGAGCCAGAGGATGTTATCTCCATATTCAACAAGGATATTGCCAAACTTATGACACGGAAGGATAACACCTGAGACAAGGCAGTCTCCGAAACAGTTAATCTCCTAGTCGAGAAATTGGTTTAAGTAACGTTAGAAAAGAAGGTGGTCGTAGAGTTTTCCGAAGAGGGGCCCGTACCCATCCTGACAACCCAAGACCCTTCGCATGTTGAGGAGAAAATTAATGATGATTTTATTCTGAACATTTCTAGTATTTTTGACATGAACAATTCTACTTGTGAGGCCTATTCATCAATGAAATCCAAGAGTTTTGCATACTTGTTTGATATATTGCCGAATGGCACCATGCATTCATGCGAGCATACTCATAATGTCTTCACATTCATGATAAATTGTTAAATGAAATTAACTTGGGCACAAACAAGTCACCAAAAATGGTAACAATTTCCAATGATTTGACTTGTAATAAAAATGAGAGATAATAAACATACTTAGACGTCACGTGGTAGCTTTCTCTTTATCTTATGATGACATAGTTGGGGTTGATAAATAGATCGTTGAGCATCATATCCCAACCTCCCTCGAATAAGACTAGACAAGCAGAAGTTACGGCACTTGAGGCCATAATGGGTAGAGAAGGTTAAGGCGTAACTGGTAAAATAAATTAAGGCCAAGTTTCCAGAAGTAGTCAAATGGTTGACGTGGTTAGCCAACATCGTCCCCGTTGCAAAGAAGGACGGTTATCAGAGTCTGCGTAGATTTTAGGGATTTAAACAAGGCCTATCCAAATGACTATTTCCCTCTACCCCACATCGATGTCCTAGTCAACAGTGCAGCAAGAGTAGTTATGTACTCTTTTATGGATGAATTCTCAGGCTACAACCAAATCCTAATGGCTATACTAGACAAGGTTAAGACGGTCTCATCACTGAATGGGGTGTATACTACTATAAAGTGATGCCTTTTCGATTGAAGAATGTCAAGGAAACATATCAACGGGCTGTAATTACCTTACTACATGACATGATCTACAAATAGGTAGAAGTTTACATCAACGACATGATTGTGAAGTCTCATACTTGAGAAGAACACCTAGCTGTATGGAAAAGTTTCTTACTAGGATCGAAAAGTACAATTAGTGCTTGAACCCGAAGAAGTGTATATTTAGAGTAACATCGGGGGAGCTTCTATGCCACATTATCAACCAAATGGGGAATGAAATGGACCCTAATATAGGAAGAGCCATTAGAAAAATTCCCTCGCCAAAGACAGAAAAGGAAGTAAGTTCTTTTCTGGGATCCCTACAGTATGTCAGCAAATTCATCAACGGACTCACCATAATCAGTAAGTCGACCTTCAAGCTATTGAGAAAATACCATCTAGTGGTTTGGAATGAGCAATGTCAAATTTCTTTAGACAAGATCAAGCAATATTTGATAAATCCATCGATCCTTCACCCACCAGTACCAAGAAAGCCATTAATTATGTGCCTGGCAATTGAGGAATCATCTATTGAAGCAATGCTTGTCCAAGAACACTAAGATAGGTGTGAAAATGTTGTCTACTATCTAAGCAAGAAGCTATTAGAATATGAGTCACAATATTCTTTCATGGATAAAATTTTTACCATGATGGTTTTTCTAGCAAGGATTATTTCTAATCTTACAAGATCCAGACGATCGGAAAGATCGACCCGATGAAATATCTTTATTAATCCTCCACCCTAGCTAGAAAACTCTCAAGGTGGTTACTTCTGTTATCATAATTCGACATTGATTATGTGACTAAGAAGGTGATTAAGGGGCTAGCAATCGTAGAATTTCTTGCAAATCAACCCTTAGACTCTGACCATGTAAAAAATTTGGAATTCCCTGATGAGCAATTGGTAGTCATAGAAGAAGTTTGCAAAATGTGTTTTCAGACATGTATCGAGGGATGAAAACTAAATGGAAGATGCTCTTGCTACATTAGCATCGATGTAGGAAGGACTTGAAAATCAACTAACAAAACCAACAATACTTTAGTTGGTGAAAGAACCTTTCTACTACTGACTCGTAGAGATCGAGGATGAAGGTAATACTCGATGTTGGTACTTCGACATTGCAATTCCTTAGAACGGGTTAATATCTAGAAGGAGTGACAGATTCTAGACAAACCTCCTTACGACGATTGTAGTACAATTCATATTGGTCGATGAAGACTTATTCAAACACACCTTCAGGGATTACAATTGAGGTGTCTCAAAGAAGCCTTGGTGGTCATCAGGCGTATGCATGCAAAAGATTGCAGTCCCCATAAGCATTAACAAAGAAAATCCAATGTCAAGGCTATTTTTGGACTACAATTGTCTTATATTGTGTGTTTGAAGTCAAGAAATGCCATGAATGTCAGATCTACAAGGACATTAATCATCTTCCCCCATCCAAGCTTCATAGCTTGTCTACTTCTTGGCCATTCTTAGCATGGGACATAGACATTTTTGGTAAAATTCAACCTAGTTCAACTAATAGACACCATTTTATTGTGGTAACGGTCAACTACTTTTTAAAATGGGAAGAGGCCGAATCCTACACCGATATTACCGCTAAGAAGATGGTCGAACTCATAGAATTGAATATCTTCGCTCGCTATAGTATCTCGCATCACATTGTATCTAATAATGGGGTCTAATTTCAAGGTGCCACTGTATACCTAGTAGAGATATATGGAATTGAGCATCATCGCTCATCACCGTACAGACCACAAGCCAACAAATCAATTAAGAAAATTTTGAGCAAAATGGTGGTCACCTACAAAGATTGGGCTGATAAACTACCATTCGTAGTTTGGGGGTATAGAACCAGTGTTAGAATTCTTACCAATCAGACTTCATTCTCGCTAGTGTACGAGATGGAGGCAGTCCTACCAATTGAAGCTAAAGTGAGATCTCTTCGAGTAGCCTTAAAAGCAAAGCTAAAGGAATCAGATTGGGCGAGGGTCAGATTTAAGCAGTTGAATATGATAGACGAGCAACATTTGAAGGCATTAGACCACCTACAAATGTATCAACAACACATGGCTAGATCATACAACAATTGAGTTAAGTCTAAGAGTCAGCCTTTGAAGGTGAGAGATTTGGTCTTAAAGCAAGTGAGGTCCTTGAATGTAAATGTCCGGGGAAAGTTTTGACTAAATTGGGAAGGTCCTTACATCTTGAAGGAAATCCCGAGCAAATGAGTTGTCAAGATCATGGACATGGACGAGCATGAATTCGTCAACTCAATCAACCAAGACAAACTCAAGCACGACCATGTATGGGGTCAAAAGAAATAAATCAATAAAAGTAGTACAACATATATATATATATATATATATATATATATATATATAATGAAAATTTAGTCTGTCAGCTGGCACTTGGATAGTTGGGCAACAATTAGGACCCTTCTTTGTAAAAAACATAAAAGTCCACTGAGTTGGAAACTCATAAAGGGCGACTCAAGTAAAAATTAGGGCCATGATAGGGATAGAGAGAACATCAATTAGAAAACATGTTTGAAGCTAGTTGATGGAAGGAGTCAAAAAAATAGGAAATATTTATACACTTGTTAAAATCATCAATGAAATGTCATTTTTGTTACAAGACTTGTGTTTATGTTTATATGAATACATGCATACAGAATAACACGAGTAAACTCAACATAATTCTAATTAAAAATTTTTGATAAGTCTTATACAGTCAAGGATAAGTCAAACACATAAGCTAGAAAAAAGTCAAAGTCTAGGATAAATAGAACAAATGTATAAAGATAAGTGATCTATAGGTGCCAATCATTCTACCTGGTGTGCTTCCTTGAAGTTCCAAGGAGGAGTTCCAAGCCATCCTCATCTCTCCCCCACTCACGTGGCATGAAATGATGCAGATCGACACATGAAAGACTCCTGATCTCGCCCAGCCACCAACGAAAGCACTCATCAGTATTAGTCATCTCTAGGGCACCATAATCTAAGGCAACAATGTTAGCTTGCATCCATAATCCTTGTAGTGTATCTGGTGTACCAGGTCCAAACTCATTTGAGCGAGTCAAACATAAGGAGAGTAGGAAGAAACATCAAACAAGCCCATCAGCAGCACATCATGGTCATGCATGCAGGTGGATACAAAAGAAATCTCCCCCCAAGGACTAAGCTAGCGAATCTCAACAGCCCGATAAGGATGCAAAATCTTGACCCAGGCCTCCTCGCTCAGCGTGCGATGGTCTCTCTTGGAGAACCCTATAGGACCGTAATGCAATGTAGTCACCCACCAAGTCCAAGTTGATTGTGGAAGCATCCATGTGAACCAAGCTCTCCGCCAAAGCTAAATCTGCAAGAGAGAGACCCATGGAAAGTGGGTCAATGATAGACAACAAATAAAAAGGAGCGACTGGTCCAATGCCACAAATAACCTTCGAGATGAGAAGTAGAGTCACCATGGAAGGCCTTGCAAGGTGTGAACTAAGCATAGCCTCACACTAGTGGAGGATAGCATCAACTCGAAAACCTCCAACATCTGGAGGGGCAGACAAAAAGCGCTTAGTGGAATGTAGGTTTTATAGTCTTCCAGCTTATCCTCGACCCCAAATTGGAACATATGACATGTGAAAGAAAGCCTCACTGGGAACAACAAAGATGGATTCTAGAAAATGAAGCCCTGGCATGGCATGATACTCCTCGACCAAAGGGCATATCTCAAGGTCGGTGAACCGAAAGACGTGAGGAATAGGATCCCAAAACATAAGAGCACCATGAACAAGGTTCGTATTCACAAGCTTAGAAGCGAGGTAATAGAGGCCTCGTAGTTCGAACCTCTCAAGCCTTGGCTAGTCTAGATTCTAGATAGTGCGAAGGAAAGCTTTAAGTTGCTAGTTATGCGTCGCCATCAATAAACTAGAAGAAATGCCTTAAGACTAGGGTTTCCTACACATATTAATAAGAAACATTAGCATACAACATTCATTCATACGTAACATACACATAAACATTCACAGCAAACAAACATTCATATTCACAAATTAAGAGAATCGCATCAAGGAAGGACCCAGCAAGTAGTAGCCAAAGTCAAGTTTTCTATAAAACATGATTTTCAAAGTTTACAAGACTTTTAAAAAACTAGAAAAGAAAAGAAGGCTAAAAAGCTCCTAAGCATGCATCGCTTATACATCATCTCCACCCATCGTCTCGTTGTCTCCAAGCTCCAAAATATCAATCCCGCCGTGACTATAATCTCTAGGAGGTAGATATCCAAGAACCTCCACTATGAATGTAGGAGGAGGCTACAGCAACGGGTTAGAGAAGTAGTGCTGCCAATCAAATTATGAGTAAAAGACTGGTGGGTGCCCATCCCTGCACCTATGGCAGATAGGTCAGGCTAATAGGAGCCGAGAAAGTCCATTGTAACGGTTCCAATCTACTCTCTCTCTCTCTCTCTCTATCTGAAGCCAATCAGACTCTGTGGTCTGCCGCACCATCTCTTGATATCGAGAATCTTGACCTTGATAGGTAGAAGACAGAGCCTAATAATTAGCGACCAAGGCTAAGTAGCGATCCTTGTGCTCTAGGTAACACCGCTCATAATCAACCCTCCCTACAGCCAGCTCCTGCAATCATCATGACATACATATACAAAATCACAATCGCATACATTGGCATAAAACATGCATAACGCATGACTCATGCAGTTCAAATCAGAATAAATAGGTTAAGAAGGGAAAGGTACCATTGTGATTGCATTCTTTGAATACAACAAGTCCCTCAAAGAAAGGGAATGATTGGCTACTCACTCCATCTCCTCCCGGGAAACTGGAATCAGAAAAAGTCGAAGAGCACTAATCATACTATAGAAAAAACCACTATCATTCAGGATAAATCAACTAATAAAGTACATGATTAAACTTCATTGGGAATTGAGGTAGTTGGAGTTTTTTCTCTTGTTCTTCATCTTTTTCGGCTAGCATTAGTTCTAGGACTAGTCTTACAAATTTTGGGATCCTAATCGAAAATATTAAAAAAATATGTGATTAGGAAATTGATTTTACCATGTTTAGGTTTACAATTGCAAATAAAAAATTAATTAATGAAGAAAAATTATATAATTAAGGATAAATAGATTCGATTTAACTAACAATAAAGTATGGAAAAAAATTTAATGATACTCCCTCCATCTACTAAATATTGTCGTTTTAACTAATTCACAGTTTTTAAGATAGTAAATAACCGAATGAGATGATTTATTAATATACCATTTGATAAATGTCTTACTCTATTTTCAAGATTTCATTAATATATTCAATAAAAATAATTTACTAGTGTATAAATATTGATTCTTATAGTCTTTATTGGAGATTGGAATATGATTATCTTGAAAGCTGAACAAATTAATAGGGTTGGGAATGGAAAACTTGGAGAAAAAACATTTTAGAAATACAAAATGACAATAAAAAAGAAAAATCAAATTCCCTCTAAAACGTTAATTTTTATTAGATGGAGAGAGTAATAATTAAACTTCATTAATTAGTTAATTAACATCTAATAATAATTATTATACTTCATTAATTAGTTAACTAACAATGTGAAGTATATTTTTTTAATAAAAAGAAAAAATATGATATTGCTTTTATATAGAAAAATAATATGGGGACCCTTAATTTTGTGAGACCCTAAGCGAATGCCTTACTTTCTTCTACGGTAAGGCCGACTCTGACAAGTCCTGGTTCGAGAATGATTTGTGCATGTGAATTTGGAGAGCTTCCATTTTGAAAGTCTCATCTTCAACAGATCCTTCTAAAAATATTCAATGTGAGTTTTATATGCTTTAATTTCATGTTTTTCGAAAATTTTATGATATTGTATTCAATTCAAGATACTTGTTGATTTGAGAATTTCAATTGGTTTCCGTCTTTGTGATTGAATTTTTATGACAAATCCTTTCACATAAAGTATGCTCAGTAAACTCATGAAATGCAAGTTTGATTTCAGTTTCGAAAAAGATAGGTTCGTGAAAATGAAAATTCTTATTGAGGAAAATTCAAATACTATTGTTAATGAGCTTAATTGCCAATTTGCGGTTGAGATCGAGATCAATATAAGATGTAGTGATCATTATCTTCTGAGATGAACAGAGATAGAAAGAGGTGGTTGATTCTACAAAAATGGCACCGGCAATGGACGTTCATTCAAACCGACATGGCAATAGTCTGGTTGCCAGGTTGGGGGCAAATCTATTGAAGGTGAGAGAAATTGTTACCAGATCTTGAAATCAATTGAAATTAGGATTTGTTACGACTATGAATTCAGTTTTACCTTTACCCATTGTTTGGCTTGAAAATGTGAGTTGTTACCCTATCTTGAAATCAATTGAAATTAGGATTTTTAAAGAATATGAATTCAGTTTTACACCTTTATTCATTGTTTGGCTTGAAATTGTGAGTTGGAGGATTATAGTTAGAAGTTGATATTTTTATTGTAACCAAAACTAAAATTGATAGAAGTCAGAAGATTGAGCTGAAATGGCTAGAGATGAACCTGAAATGGCTCGAGTCGATATGATTAGAAGAAGTGAAAACGGAAATGGCTTGTGATGATTGAGCCGAAATAACTTGTTTGATTGATTAAAGCAAAAAATGGCTTGGTTGATTTAAGGCAAAAATGGCTTGATTGACTTTCAAATGTGAAATCATACAAAATTATGAGAGTTGTGATTCTCATTTCTCAGTAACTTTAGAATACCAAAATATTATAATATTCAAATTCTCTCAGCAACTAAAATGAAATTATATTAAATATGTGAAATTATAAGAAAGTAAACTAATATATTGTTTGGGCTTAATGCATCGACACCCCCTGAACTGGTTCAAAAAAGGTTGTTACCATCCTGAATTTTCAAATGTGACATATAGCCTCATATACTTGTCTAAAACATGTCACTTTACCCCCTCGTAAAAATACTGGCTTCAAGAACAAGATGATGAACATGAAGGGTCAATAATCGATGCAATATTATGATTAATTGAAGAAAAATTTAGAATAGAGATGAAGTCTTGAAGAAGATGAAGAACATATATTAAGGATTTTGAAATGTAAGAATACGAGTGTTATAGATTTTTTGTATTCATTTTTAATTCCACCAACATACTTTACGTTCATGTATTTAGATGGTCATTTACGTAGCAAGCCAAGTCCGCAAAATGGGGTAAAGTGACGCATTTTAGACAAGTACATGGGGCTATCTGTCATATTTCAAAGTTCAGGGTGGTAACAGCCCTTTTTGGACAAGTTCAGGGGGTGTAGATGCATTAAGCCTATTAATTGTCATTACATAATTCTATTGATGTTTTTATATAGGAACTTAACTTCAAAATTTACATTTACACTTCAACATCTAGAGAATTATAAGGATATGGTTATATTATTTTGTAGGCCAGAGACAAATTTTGAAACAATTTTGAGTGAAACTAATAATAGTAACATAGATATATTGAATACTGTTGGAAATATCATTTCCAGGCCATAAGTGGGTCAATCGTGTCAAATGATCCAATTCAATTTAATTATTTGAATTAAATTAAAAAGTTATAAAACTTTAGAGAATTAATTGCAAATAAGGCTGTAGGGGCAGACTGCTTTACATTCAGCCACACCATCGTGACCCCCCATTCTTCTAGTTGCAGGACAAAATCCGGTAGCCAATTGGTGGCTCTGAATAACTAGCCCAGCAAGAAGTTCAATTCTTCCATAACATAATAGGGTGGGGTTGCGCGCAAGCCGAGTGACGTAGGTGCACAAGAGTACTTCGCGCCACAATAGTTGAAGGATTTAATTACAATCAGTCGATTCTCATTTTTTATATATAATGAAATGCACATATAATGTTTGGATGAAGAATTCATTTTTCTAATGAATAGAATTCATTATCATTTCCAACTATTTTCTCTCTCCCGGGTTTTCATCTCAAGATAAAAACATCGCAAATTGATCGTTATCGATCTTCGTTGCTGCATAAGTTGTGGATACATATCCATACTCCGACAAAACCGTGAGATGGATTCGATTTGGCATTTGATGCGGCGTTATTTGCTTTTTGGCACACGGAAAAGGTTAGAATCCGAATTCATTTCTATCTACGTTTTCCATCATTGGTATCATGGTCGAGGTTTTTTTTAAGATGATTTTTTTTGTGATAATCTATTTCTACACATTCTAAAATTCTGAAAAATTTGTTTACGAAATTCAATTTCATGTTTTTCGAGAATTACACAAATAAAGTGTGAAAATGAAGAAAAATTAGTGTTTTTGGAGCGTTTTAACGAAATTCACGTATTTTGGGCATGATTTTGAGGAAAATTTGTTAATCCAACGTTCATATGGCATATATTAGTGACTGGGTTCGTAATTTACCGGATTTTACGTGTTTTCGCCAAAAAAGGTTTCGATTTCCATGTTGTTTTGTGTAAATGAAAATTTTCCATTCATTTTTTCGTAAAATGAATTGCATCAATGAACTCGGAATGCGAAAACAAATGGAACTATAAAAGTTTGGAAAGTGGAATCCACTGGGAAGGCGGCGTGTGGCGTACATGTGCCACATGCTTGCGGCAAACACCAACCACGCATTTACAGCGGGAATAGTTAAGGCGCATTTAAGACACGCGCCTGTACTGTTCAGACGCAGCAGTTGGACATGTGGCCTAACCTTGAACCGCCACGTGTTGGGTAGTTATGCCACGTGGCGTGGCACGCCACATGGCAGTCGGTCAACCATCACATGTTAACCGACTAATGGCAGAGTGCTACGTGGTAATCAACGCGTTGACTGTCACATGGAAGTTGGTCAACCATCTCACGTTGAACAATCAATGGAAGGCCGCCACGTGGCAGTCAACGTGTTGGCTGCCACGTGACACTCATCGGATGGCTTGTATGTGTTTCGAGTTTTTACCTTCTAAACAATATCATTTTGCTCTGAAATTTTTTGTACTCCCCATTCATATTTTTTGAATTTAATGGTGATTTTACCAGAATTTTTTGAGATTCAGAAAATATTTTTTACATTTATTTTATGTTAATGAATGCTTTAAAATTATGGAAAATTAGTTTCTGAATTTTTAAAATATTTTCCATTGAGGTATAATGTGGTTGAATGTATTTTAGTAACATATTTATTTTTTCATTATTTGAATTATTTATGTGTTATATAAGTTTAATTAAGTATTTTTTTTGGTAATATGCGTAAATAATCAACTATTTATATGATGATCAAATATTTTACATTTGTGAGAATATAAAATATGACAAAAATATGTTCTTTGTTAATTGTTTATGTGATAACTAAGCATTAATTTATATGTATTATAAATTATATAAAATATATTATAGTAATATATTTAAGTAAATTATTTAAGTAGTAATTAACATTGACCTTTTGACGTATGTTGTAGATAGTCAATAATGATGCAAACCTCACGTAATCCCGAACATCTATTCAGTGGAAAAGAGCCAAGAGGAACTTTAGGAAATTGATTCTAGAAAATGTACTTATTATATTTATATATAATACATAGTGTATTATTTTATTGTATTGCATAAAAAAATGCAATTTTTTGTATGTATTAATTTTATTACTTTGTAAAACATGGTTTTAAAAATCTAATTTTCAATTTGTTTGAATGATCAAATTATGTAATAATTGGATATTCGGGTTCTTTTAAAATAATTTGATTTGTTATCACAAAGTTTGATCAAAGGAAAGAACTCTAGATCTAATGAGTTGAGCTAGGGTGATCATTATGAACATCATAGTAGATGTTGTTGTAATTTTTGGATTGTAGTGCTTAGTGTATAATTTAATTCCAATAAGATAATAAATAGTTACACACGTTAAGTATATTATGTGGTGGTTGCCAATATAAGTCATTGTCGTTTGTTTAGTATCATTAATATGTGTTTGTTTGTTTGTTTATATTTTTTTAATAACAAGTTTTATGCATGTTTTGTTATTGAATAATTTTTTGATTGTGTTTTATTACGATTTAATTTAAGTGATTATTTGATTTATAAATTGTTATTTATTTTATACTTTATATTTGTTTAAATACATATAAAATATAATAAAATACTTAAATCCTTAATAAAACTTTTAGCACTAATATGTCCTATTAAATCACAAATTAGTTTCAATAATTATACATAATAAATTTATCCAATACTTATTGTTAAATGTCATTAGTTAAGTGAACTAATTAAAGACAACAGGTCAAAAGTGCATTAAATGATATACTTTATAGTTAAAGGAACTATAAGAAACAATAAAGGCACATAGAATAATTATTGTACAATGAATTGAACTGAATTAAATGCAAGTGTTTGCACCTGGTAGATGATGGGGTATTTATATATTTTTCGATACCGGGGTTGATGCTTACATTTTCTTGGATAGTTTATATTCAAGTCAATAGTAATTAACACACAATTGCTCATAATAATTGACTTAAATCCTAGTATATGTGTTTAGTCTCACAATAACTGATTAAAGAATATCAGTAATGGCTTCTACTACAAATTTATTTACAGCAGACTTAGATTCTTAACAGTAGTTTTTAGGTTATCTGGAGGTTGAATTTTGAGTTTTTGCTTCAGGAATAAAGAGTACTCTTATACTTTGAACATTATTGTGTATGAGTTCAAAGAAGTGGAACAAACCAACTCATGCATGACAAGAATCTGTTTCTTTCCTGTGGGAGGAAGAGTTCAATAACCTGTATCATTTTTCTTAGTGATATAAGTGATATAATTGTTGCAATTCATGTAAGAGAGACATGTCAAGTTTGATCACTAAATTAAAAGAAGTTCTAAGCAGTGATCGGTTTTTGGCTTTAACCCATTCTTATAGAATTAGTTCGTTTGATGTAGTTACAAGCTTCTAGAAAATGGTAGAAATTGTTCTTCTGATATCCAAGATTCTTTCTAAATGCATTTGGCATAAGGAAAGTCTTAAGGAGATTGTTCTTCAGACAACAGATGTTAACTTACATTCAAATATCTAAAAAGGGAAGACGAACAATGCAAATGGGTCTGAACCATTAGAAGATAAATTCAATAGGTCCAAAAGGCAATAAATAGTAAAATAACAAAGGTGATATGCTAAATTGCCACTATAGAGGCATTGTGCAATAGAGCACTACGCCTAACCTGTACACGTAATATGTTGTAAAGTGAATTATATTGTACTATGCTCAATTTTGTGGATGGAATTTTTTACTTTGTGGATTATTGATTCAAGTGCAACACGTGACATGAGCATGGATCACAGTAACTTTGTGTACTTTCAACAACCTATATGAGAAATATATTAAATTTATATTGACATCAAATGAGTTGAAGTTTTATAGATTGACACATGTAGACTATATTTGCAAAGATTGACACATGTAGACTATATTTGCAATGAGCGCAAATTCAATAGCTACTTGATGTGTTGTATTCTAATATTATTTGTCAAAATTTAAATTTGTGATATGGTTTAATGAATAATAGGTTCATCTTTGAATTTTTCCAACGATAAAATTTCTTCATCCCTTAATTGTAGATTTATGAGTCTAGTTTTTAATCAAATGGTTTTATTGTAATGAATGTGCGTTACAAATTATCAAGTGAATAATGTATATCTACAGACTAACTCTTCTTTAAGAAGAAAATGCTAGTATATCGCATAGGTAATTATGTCACATAAGCAAAGAAGAATATGTCATCTAGGCTTAATGTGATGGATCATTTATAACGATTAAATTATCACATTGTGATGAGTTCCATTTAGAGGAAATCAAACTTATAAGAAATTTCAAAAGGTACTAGAACTAAATTCAATTGCAACTTATTCATTCAGATATATGTGATTCAATTGATGTGAGGGTAAGGCATATGCCTAATTTTTATCACATTAAATGATGCCCATACTTATGAAATCATCTATTTGATTACCCATAAATCTGAAGCTTCTAGCTATTAAAAGATTTATAAATCAGTAATAAATCAATTGGATTTGATTGTAAAACATTGGAACTGAAGTGGTAAAAAGTACTTTTCAGTTAAGCTTACATTTTTATTTGATGAAGGGATTAATCATTCGTTGTTCATCCCGAAACTCTATTTAAGTATTGAATACTTAAAAGGAGAAAGTAGATTCGTCTTCCAATAGTTAAGTATATGTACTAAACCAAGTACCTTCAAAGTTTGTCTTTTCCAATCCATATGTGACATGGACTGGAAGTATAACTAATTTATCCTGGTTATGACATTAGGGTTGTATCACTTACTCCCACACTAACTTAAAGAATTTTGGAAATTGGGTCCAAGAGGTAGATGGAGTATCTTTTAAGATACTCAAACACGTCAAAAGGATATGTTTTTGTAGGGGAGAATGCGGATAGAATTGTATTTGTAAAATTTTGAATCACAAATATCAATTTCTTATAAATGAGTTTTATAGATTAGGTGTATTAGGCAAAAACATGTCCTTTTATTAAGACTCTTGAACTTAATGTTTTGGATATATCTTCAAGTGGGAGTAATTCAAATGTATTAGTTCATAATGATCACATTAATAAGGGATCTTATTTCACGGGGGAGTCGAGAACCCAAATTGTTATTAGTCCAAGTGGGAGTCAATATTTTTAACTCAAGTATGAGCTTAGATCATTAATATTTCTAACTCAAGTGGGAGCACAAAAATGAGCTTAAAAGGAAGAATTCCAAGGTATGCAAATATATGAGACATATTTACGAAGATTCGGAGCCTAAGTAATAAAATGGACTGAAAATTGAGTGCTTAAAGGGAGATGAATAGTTTATTGTAATGGAAGAAAAATTAAGTTATTGCCTGCAGGACATAAAAATATTGTGAACAAGTGGATTCTCAATGTAAAGTAAAAACATTAGGCTTATAATTAAGGGATGTGTATATTCAAACTACTAAGAATATATTATTTCCAAGTTGTGAGAATTACATCAATATGAATCATTTCAACTTTAGTAGTTGTATCTTCCTTAAAGTTACATCAAGTAGGTGTATGGACCTCTATTCTCAATGGAAAATTTTCATGAGAGATTTATATGGAAAAATTAAGAGGATTCGCCCCAAAGATTTGTAAACACGAGGTTTTTTTAAATGAATAAGTCAATTTATAATCTCATAAGGTTTTAAGGTTATGGTATTTAGAATGTTAAAGGAGAACCATTATGTATATACAATACTAGTGAAAGATTGGGTGTCGAGGAACTTTGAGATGTAAGTCATGGAAAATTTTGCATAGGTCCTATGATCGAGATCTAAATGGATGGATAAGATAATTAGTATCGTTGTCTTTGGAATCTTGCATGAAAAGAGTTTGAGAAAGATTCTATATGCAGAATTATGAACCCATAAGTATTCCAATGACTAAGGTTATGATTCTTGGTGTAAAAATTTATTCTAAAACTCCTGTCAAGTGGGAGGATATGAAAAATGTTCCATATATTGACATTACATATGCTATGTTATACTTCAGACCTAATATGACTCATGTTGTATGCGTTGAAGTAATATATTAGTTTATTCTAGTAATAGAGCATTAGAAGACCGTTAAGAAAATTATAAGACACTTGCGTATGACCATTGGTTATGCTCTAATGTATTGAACCAAGGAAATAAACCTTATAGAATACATAGATGCATATTAGCTAAGGTTAATGGTGGAATTGAGTTTTTTCCAGTTATGGTCAAAGATTTTGTTTGACAAAAGAGATTATTGAGTCTTCTTATGCTGAGTGCTCTAAACAAAATGTTGACTACTTATAGAGATAGTCAAACATCGATATCTTATGCGATAGACCCGAAATATAGTAGTGATAATAAGTATATCGATATTAAGTATTGTTAGTTGTAGACTAAGTAACACAAGGAGACATCAATATGAGGTATTTATCTACTCATTACATGCTTGTAGATTTATTCACGAATTATGTCTCTGAAAGATGTATATGTGAAATATATCAAAGAGTTAAATATGCATGGATTATATATATTTGATTACCTCATTAATTATATCCTTCAAATCGTGAAGGATATTATGATAATATAAATGAGTTTCATTCTATGAGCAATGTATATGTGTGTGTTATGTACATATTATTTTTTGTTCATAGCATTTCAGACAGAGAAGTAGCCCACTCACATGGGTGTTTACCCTAGTGTTATCACAATGATACAAACTAGGATGAGATTGATTTAAACATACTATGTAGTTCGGGAACCTGCTCAAACTCGTGAATCGACTTGTTGAGTAACAGAAAATTGCATTGTTTAGAACATTGTGTGCCGAATCCAAAAAGGAATCGAGTAAGAATTATGTAGTTCACATGACAATTGGTCATGTTCTGTCTGAAGAGCTAAAGGTTGTTCATTTAATCGAACAAGGTTAAATGCCAGGTTGCATTGTAATTACAACCTTTATATGGTGTTGGTTGATATGATAAGACATACGCTCCTTTATAAGGGTGGAAAGGAAAGGACACCATGGCACATTATCAAAGTGAAAGAGAAATAAGTTCTTGGGATATTGTGTGCTTAGTGAACATGAGATGAGAAGTTTGTACGATGTGCAAGGATCTCAACTTCTCTAATGTGAAACTCAGTCCATTATATTGTTATTGGACCTTAACCTCAATGCTATTGAATTATATTGCGAAGTACGGACTAGTTAGGGATATTTGATTAATCATCACGAGATTATGATATAATTCGATCTGTGAGATATTGGTTGATGGACCAAACTAGTTCTGTACTGAATTGATAACTTAAAATGAAGATTTGATCAATTAACATTCATCAAAGTTCTATTGGTTCACTAGCCTGCCTATCCTATATTTGTGATAAGATAGTTAATAACAGATTAAGACTTCTATGATCCCAAAAGATATGGAAGTGGGTGATTGTTGACCAGTCTAGGGTAAAGCATACGCACTATATATCAATGTGATATTTTATATTCTATATTTTAACTTGTATGGTTGAATACCATTCAGAATAGTCTTAGCAGACCCTAACGGATGCAAGATGTTTTATGAATACTACATGTTAATCTATTTGGTTAAGTACCAATCAGGATAGTCTTGGCAGACCCTAATAGCTGCAAGACAATGCGTTTCTGATAGTATGTCGGTCACATGACTTCACATCATAAAAAAGATTTGATAACCTTGTACGGAATCTAACCCGTCAAGTGCGAGTGGGAGATGTTGGATATACCCGGTCCGCCCGTGAGCGGGTCAATCGGGTTAAAGGATCCGATCCAATTTAGTTATTTAGATTGAATTGAAAAGTTATAGAATTTTAAGAAATTTTGCAAATAATCAAGAGTTTATGAACTTCATTGCAATTAGTCAATATTCATTTCATGTATATAATGAAATGCAAGTATAATGTTTGGCTGAAGAATTCATTATGATTTTCCAACTATTTTCTCTCTCCCGGGTTTTCGTCTCACAACGGAAACATTGTAAATTGATCGTTATTGATCTTCGTCGCTGCAGAAGCTGTGGATACATATCCATATTCTGACAAACCGTGAGATGGATTCGACTTGACATTTGAAGCGGCATTCTTCAATTTTAGGCATACGGAAAATATTAAAATCCAAATTCATTTCTATTTACGTTTTCCATCCAATACAAAAAATTTGCAAAACATATTTATTCTTGAATATATGTACATATTTTTTTATATCAGTTAATTTTATTTTATATTTATTAGATATTCAATTCACGCATAAATTTTATAAAAGAGTTGCCCAAATTTTTTATTTTGCATAATATATTTGAAACTTTAATGAATCCAAAATTCCAGATACATATTATTTGTCCTTCTCACGCTCTCATATTAATTAAGTTTTTTTTTTTTTGAAAAACTTCCAGAAAGACGATGTGTCCCTCCTTCGGAAAAAAGAATGGAATTGGTGAAAATTTTGGGACACTTATCCCAACTAGGTTGATGCGAGGTGCTTACCTACAAAACACCCACTCCCTTTTCATTATATTAAAAAGCAATTTCAATGAGAAGAAGGTCAATTATAATCTAGTAAAATGTTTGGTTGAATGAAAAATTCATTCATACCAAAGGGGAGTGTAAATTACAAGAAAAGAAAAAAAAGACAATGATGCAAGCTTTCTAGAATTAAGTCCTCTTCCCTCATGTTATCTTCAAAAATCATCTTGTTTCTTCTTCTCCAAATGTTCCAAGCAACAAGAAATGCGGTAGCAAAGTCTCTACACAATCGCATGCGAAAAATAGTGCGCCAACATAATAAGAAGTCGTAACCTTTTCCCGATATGAATACCATAATCCTAAGAGCTCAGAATAAATTACACCAAAAATTATGAGCTTTCGAACAATGGAATAAAGCATGCTCCATGGTTTCAATCTCCTCGCAAAAAGGGCTCTATGCATTATCAATGCATCTTCTCTGATGTAGGAATTCTTTAAATGGTAGACGTTCATGAAACACAAGCCATCCAAAGAATTTAATTCTTGGGGCGAGACGCGACTCCCAAATGATGTCAAAATTAATATGTGGAGACCTTAACCTTGATTTGAAGTAGCTAGAGCAAAATCCGGCTGACAAGAAAACAACCACCCTTCCACCAGTCCACTGCAGCCTGTCCTTGGCAGTGGCGGACAGCAGCCCCTGCTACAGCCTATCCTCGATAGTGGCAGACAATAGCCCCTGCTGCAATAGGCTCAACTATGATACTAGCTCCAGCTTCGATAGCATAATCCACTCCCGTAATTGAGCACATCGGTTGCGGCTTGACATCCTTAAATTACGTTTCCAAAAGGGCCTTCAGAAGGCGGACGTACCAAAGAGCAACAACTAGCCCTCTTGCACATCACAATGTTTCTGATTACATACCAAAAATAAATCTTCAAATAGTAATGCTAAAGGAATGTTCAAAGTCCAATTGTCAATGCTAAAATGAGTTTCCTCTTCCATTCCCAACCACCACTTTAATATTCGATTTGAAAATGGTACACTACTCTGTATTAGAGACACAACACGAATAAATTCCTTTCCAAATATTTTAAGAACGAATGTCATTCAAGTTATCCATGGATGACCATGAACTAATATCATAACGATTTGCACAAATCTCAAACCAAATTCCCTCGTGATCCTTGGCTCGTAATTTCCAAAGCCACTTTAATAGAAGGCTACAATTCACCACATTGAAATCCCTTATATAAAGGCCTCCTTCATTTTTAGGTAAGGCGATCGTAGACCATTTCACTTTGCTTATCCCTCTCTCCGATGCTTACCCTTTCCAAAGAAAATTACTCAATATACGAATAAGTTTGACATTCACTGATGAGGGAAGTTTATAAATCGAGAGTAGATAAATAGGAAGAGCGGCAAGAACCGATTTAATAAGGACAACTCTCCCACTATACGATAAGCATTGTTCCTTCCACCCTCATAGTCTACCATGAAATTTAGCAATTAAAGGGTTCCAACATGATAGGGGGATTCGTTTATAGCTCAAGGGGGTACCCAAATAAAATGATTGGAAAATTCTCCTTCTTGTAGTATAAAAAATCAGCACACCCAGCAACAAGCGCATCATCCGTATTCATACCCAACAAAGAGCTTTTATGAAAATTGATACTCAAACCCGAAATTAATTCAAAATAACGAAGAATCCTCATGACTACGGGTGTTAGAGATTCATCGGCTGACAAAAAATAAAGAGTATCATCTTTGAATTGGAGAATAGATATATCACTAGAGGCTCCATCGATTTGAAAGCTCGGAAGCAAACCTTTTCTAATACAAGCATCGAACAATTGCTTTAATCCCTCTACGGCTAGCACAAAGATGAACGGGGTCATTGGATCTCCCTACTTTACTCATCGATGTAGACTACTGGGGGCACTTGGTGCGCCATTAATCAAAGTAGAAGTAGATGAATTCTCTCAACAACATGATAACCATTTGATCCATCTATCTGCAAAACCCATCCTCCTTAAAACCTCATCAATACAATCCCATGAGATATTATTAAAAAGCCTTCTTGAAGTCTAGCTTAAGTACCAAACAAGAGCGTCGACAAGATCTAATAGAGTGGAGAACCTCAATGCAAGAAATGAGCACTCATGGATGCTTCTACCTTTCACAAATGCGAATTGATTTTCCGAAATTAATTTTGGGAGGCACGACTATAAATGGGCAGCAAGGACCTTGGAAATTAATTTGTAAACTCCATGTATAAGGGAAATTGGTTGATAATTAGCAAGAGCCGATGAACCCAGGATTTTTAGGACAAGAACCATGTATGATTTTTTTATCGACGTAGGTAGTTTCCCAAAAGCAAAGAGGTTATCAAAAATTTCCATAACACATGGCTTCAACACATTCCAAAACCTCTTGTAAAAAAAAGAATTTAAAGCCACAAGGACCAGGCAATTTCCCCTCGTTACAAGAGCACACGGCTGCCCAAATTTCAGCCTCACCAAATGGTCTAACCAGCCCCACATTTAGTTCAGTAGATAGCTCCCTGAAATTCAGATCACATAACGAAAATGGCACTGCTACCCTTCGACTGAACAATGTCGAATAGTAGCTCCTAATATATGAGGTAATAACGTTACGATCCCTTACCATCACACCATCAACCTCAAGTTGGCTAATGCGATTGCTACACGATCTAGCCGATGCCACACGATGATAGAATTTCATATTGTCATCACCTAAAAGCACCCATGTCACCCTTGATTGTTGATGTCTAATTTTCTCCAAGCTTTACCTCTTGGAAGCTAGTTCAGCCCTTGTGAGATACAATTCCGAATCTAGCGCTCCCTCGTTGGGTCTACTAACCGATCTTGAGGTAAGTGCCACAACCCTTGCCTCTAGTGACTTAATTGAAGCTTCGAGCTTCCCAAATTTTTCAACATGCCACGGCTTAATAAAGTCTCATAATTTCCTCAATTCAAAATCCACATCACACGATGGCCATTTATTACAAATCCTAGCCCACTTCCCTGTGATAAATGGAAAAAACTCCGAGTTATCCCACCAACAATTAAGGGACCAAAACGGTTTAGCCTCCAATGGCTCCATAGTATGAGATAAGAAAATAATGGGAAAATGATCCGAAAGTGTAGAGTCCACTATTGACAAATTCATTGAAGGCCACAAATCAAGTAAATTACATGTCACCATAACCCGATCAATCCGAGAAAAAGATAGTCTATTCGATCACGTGTAGTCTCTACCACTAAGGGGAATATCATAAAGCCCGCACTCCTCAACAAAGCTATTAAATTATATCATTGAGTTAGAAACTCCCCCACCAAAACCTTCAGAACTATGAAGCACTTCATTAAAATCTCCACAAATAATCACATTACTAAGCCTCGAGATTGCAGATTTCAATTCCACCCAAAGTTGTAAGCGATCATTATAATTAAGGTGGCCGTAAACACACAAAACATGGAAGTCCATACAGTATGAATTAAAATGCACAAGAATCCAATGAGAAGAGCTATGAACAACATTACCTTGTAATAGCGTAGTATTCCACGAGATAAGAATACCACCCGATGGACCGTTTATCGAAAAAAAGCTAGTTCTGAAATCATTGTGCTCCCAATATCTACGCATCATTTGGTATGAAGCTACCACCACTTTTTTTTTCATTGAGCAGAAAAAATCCAAGCTCCATCTCCGAATCAAATAACGAACCAAAGATTGCTTTGCACCTGTGAGCATGGGATTTTGTACCAGCTCGCGTGTTCAATGATGAATGCTTTTCGGGAAATTTATCCTCGAATCACACGATTTTCGACCATCCGAAGATCTTCATATGGGAATCCTCCTCGGACGTTTTAAATTATTTAACTAAAAAAAAGCGCGGAGGCATCCTCGTGCGAGACTGCGCGAGACAGCCTCGCGAATGGCAGCCTCGTGCAAAGCTGTGCGAGGCAGCCCGCACTCCCCGCGAGGGTCCGCGAAGGTCGTGTGATACCCTCGCGGGGCTTGCCAGCGAGGGTCCTAGGAGACCCTCACGGGGATTCCCGCAAGGGTCTTTAGCGACCCTCGCGGGATCCCCGCGAGGGTCCTTAGCGACCCTCGCAGGGTCTCCCCGCGAGGGTCCTAGGCGACCCCCGCGGGGCCTCCCCGCGAGGGTCCTAGGCGACTCTCGCGGGGATTCCCACGAGGGTCCCTCGCGGCCCTCACGAGGGAGCCTCGCGAGAGGTGACCCACGAGACACCGCGAGGCCTCGCGAGGGAGTCTCGTAAGCGAGACCCCTCGCGTGCGAGGCTCTTTGTTTTAGATTTTTCGGGACTTTTTCATCTATAAATAGCTGGGTCTTTTTCAGTACAAAAGGACGGAAAATTTAGAGAGAAAAATCCTCTCTTTCAGAACAAAAATTAAAAAACGTTTTTTATTACTTTCTTTTAACTTTTTTATCGGATCAAGAAACACTTTCGGATCCCAAATTTCTTCATCTTTTAAATCAAATTTCTTCATCTTTTCTTCTTAAATCCTCAGATATTCTCGGGTCTAAAACCAATTTAGAACCCGAGTCTGATTATCTTTTGGATAAATAAACACTTTATTTTCCAACAAAACAATCTTTTTTT
>CATIWQ010344839.1:0-20161 GCA_949673415.1 Euphorbia schlechtendalii | reverse complement strand
AATATGTAGAACATATTGTATTAATTTTTGGAGTTAAATATATATATTTTTGATATTCTATTAATATTTCAAAATTTGTATGATAAGTCAAATGTTTACAAAGGAAGGTCAATTTATATTCGCACATTTATTTATAATTGAAATTTTATAAATTGTAATTTGCAATGGAATTTTGCAAGAGATTTCTACATTATTTCATAATTACAAATCAGCAAGAAGAATTGCAAAAGAAATTAACTTGCAAATTTGCAATGGTAATCTGCAACGAAATAGGTACTTGCAAATTGCAAGGGAATTTTGCAAAGGATAATACACTTGCAAATTAGCAAGTGAAATGAGTAAAGGATATACACTTGCAAAATTGCAATGGATTTTGTAAGAGAACAAGATACTTGCAAATTGCAAGGGAATTTTGCAACGGATATTGCACTTGCAAATCAGTAAGCATATGAAGCAAGGGATGTATACTTGCAGTTCTGCAACAGAATTCGCAAGGGAAAATAATTCCGTTGCACTTATGCAACGGAATTTCAAATCGTTGCTGACCAATCTGCAAGGACGCATTTTGCAACAAAATTCATTCAGTTGCAAATCCGTTGCAAAATCCGTTGCAGATTCTGTTGCAAAACATTGTTTTTCTTGTAGTGTCACTATTTCCAGACCCATTTCACCTATTTAATATGAAGTTGTGCTCGGCTAGGATTGGATGCGAATATCTGTTCGACACTTCAGCCATGTCGAGACCGTTTTTGAAGTGCAGCCTTCGAGTTTTAGCCTAGGAAAGACGCGATCAATTATGATTTTGGATTACCCAAAGCATGCGAACGGCGTCTAGGAATGATGGGTCTTTGTTAGGGGTTGTTTCATCAATTTCTTTTCGATTACAGGAGGGATCGGATCATTTTATTTGGGGATTGAGTAGTGACAAACAATACTCAGCGGTAACATTCTATAGAGGATTTTATTTGGATGCACCGAAACCGCGGAAGAATTTCATGCTGATTTGGGAAGCGAATTTAATTCCTAAGGTAAGATTCTTTGGTTGGCTTATGTTCCACGAAATGCTGCCGACGAGATCTTTCCTATTCCATCGTAGATGCAGAGCGATAAGTGACGAGAATTGTCCCTTTTGCGATAATGTTGAAACCTCTGATCATGTGATATTCCATTGTCATGGGAGTTATATGGTTTGGACCGAGGCTTTTAGACTTTTTGGATTTGACTTAATGATGCCATTGACCGGTTATGCATTCTTGGAGATGTGACGAGCTCACTTTGCTCTAGGTACAAGCAGAGAATTCGGTACTTCCCTATGGTTTATCATTACATGGACCTTATGGAAACGAAGGAATAGGTTTGTGTTTGAAGGTGTCTTAAGTTCAGAAGACCATTTGAGTTCGTGTATTTATTTATGTTTTTTCTTTTTAAAATTTTATGGAGGATTTTAAGCTTTGTAGTTTTGGATGTATTTATTTCCCCACACTTATTTTTAAGTTGTAACTGAACTTGATCTCTGCTCGAGATCATGTTTTGTAATTTATTTTATATTTTTTTATTGAAAAAGAGAGGTAGGTGTTTTGTAGTCAAGTGTATGCATCAACCTAGTTGGGACATACATCCCGAAATTTCACCTGCTCCAAACTTTTTCCCTTGAGAGGGACACAACGTTCCTCCAGGGTTTTCAAAAAAACACATACAACATATATATAATTAAGATAATCATTACATAAATAATTAAAAGACCTAATTATATTATTAAAATATATTCAATGACATTATACCTCACATGTATAATAAAATTCATCCATTATATAATAATTAATTTGGATATTAATGGTAAATTTTCATTTTATAAATTTATGTAATTAATACAAATATATAAAGAAAATAATTATAAAAATTAATCAACATAGGAAATTTTTTAAATTATTTTCAAGTAGGTTCAAAATTATTTTCTAACTAATAGAAAAAACTTTAAAAATTGAGAAACTAATTTTCCATAATTTTTAAGCATTTATTAACATAAAATAAATGAAAAAAAATATTTTCTAACCACAAAACAATTTTGAAAAAAGCACTATTAAATCCAAAAAATATGAAAATGGAGGGTTGAAAAATTTTCGAAGTGAAATGACATCATTTAGAAGGCGAAATTATGAAAGCAAATTCTGGTCGTTAGTTGAGAGCCACGTGGCACATCCAGAGAAGCCTCACAAGCACGCTCGAGTAGAACGCATCACATAGGAATAGAGCTTTGACTAACCACAGAACGCCATGTGTCCAACAGGCGTGCCGGTTTCTATCACCGGTGAAGGAACAGTCACCGGCACATGTCATCCATGTGTCCGTAGTAACCGTCCTTTTCGACACGTGTAATTCATGCACTGGTATTAACCGCTCAACCCAACGCATGTGCTCCACACGCCGACGCGTTACAACCACAAGTCGGAGCGTGGGTACCACGCGCCGCCTTTCCGGCTACTGAACTTTGATAGTTTTACTCATTTCATCGATCCGAGTCTGTTGGCGCGGTCTGTTTTGCACCAAAATGATAGGAAAATTTATGTTTACACAAAACAATCCGAAAATTGAAACTTTTTCTGGCGAAAACACGTAAAATCCTGTCAAATACGAACTCAGCCACTAATTCATGCCATATAAACACTTGAATAACAAATTTTCTAGAAAATCACGCCCAAAACACGTGAACATCATTAAAACGCTCCAAAAACACGTTTTTTCACTATTTTACATACTTTAATTGTAAATCCGATAAAAAAAATTCACGAAAAAACATCCCAAAAAATTTCAGAATTTTAAGAACAAGGAGAATAAGAATACACGTACAAAACACAGAAAATCATTGCAAAAATAGCCACTCTGGGCATCGATAACGAAAATCGAAAGAGAACGGATCGAATTCGAACCTTTTTGGTGTCCAAGATCGAAAGTATCTCGAATATCAATTGATTTTCACGACTTCTTCAATAGATTTTCCATTCATCATCATTTTCAGAAAAACTAGTTTCGATCTTTGTTGGGGAATTATTGAAAATAACTTTGATAATCTCTGAAGTCGCGACAACACTTTCAGATTGAAATTAATTTGGTGGTTCTCCCAAATTTTTCAATCGGATAAAATCACAGTAAAACTCAAGAACTTAGAATGAATTTTTGTTGTGAAGAAAAGTTAACTAGATTGCATAATACATTGCAAAGAAAAACTTTTTGAAATCATAGCTAATGCCAAGTTTTTATAAGCATGAAACGAGGAGTTGCAACCGTTCAAAGAAAAAGCATTGCAAAAAGTCGTGTCCATTCGAGCAATCGCAACGGTTCTAAACGGGAAGTGTTGCAAAAAGTCGCTCCCGGACCCTCGTAAGCTTAGTATCGTAATAGAACTCGAACAGGTGTGCACTTCGGACTTCTTGGCTTGTTCGATGAAATATTATGATCGCATTGGTCAACTATTTGACCCTACTACACTAAAATACCAACATTTAACTTTGACAACTATTTTGTTTGTTTTTCTAGAGTCATTAACAACATTCTCTTACATCTCACAAGTTAATTATAATCCTAAAGCATACTTAAATATTCTCTGTAGTGTCAAATACATGTGTGAAGATAAAATACTATAGTATTACTAAAGGAGGGTTAGTTCATAAACCAAACAGCCATCAAAGAAAACTGAGGAAGTTAGCAATAAAGCTGTAACTGAACAAATCTTTCTTACCCTAATTGGTTCTCTCATATCTTTATAAGTTCTTTCAGGCATTTCTTCAAACAAGTTAAGTGCAGAAATCACAACTCTAAGGATTTTCCTAAAACTACAACTGCTTACCGATTTCATTTACCGCACAAGTAGTATCAACAACTAAACAAATTGCTTGCATTCTTCAATTTATGTACACTGGACTTCTCTGATAAATTCTAAAAACTCCAGAATATTGTATTTCGAAAAAATATTATAATCTAGATAATACGATTCAAAAGAAATAAGGTGTACTTACCAAATCAAAAATAGATATAATCAAATAAATAGAGTAGCAGCTGGAGAATTATTGCTGATTAAATAACTCAACTGTTTAACTTGGATCCTTTGCTGCAGAGGCTTCTTGCCTATGTCAGCCATGATCTTGTGAATCAGTTGATACCAACTCATAACCAACTAATGGATAATAACTCAAGAAGTTGATACACTAATGGATACCTATTGTGATAATTTTCTCAACCATCATCCATGCAAGAGCTTTAATATCATGAAAACCGGAAAAAACTTTACATATTTTCACATCATCAATAAAAAAAATCAAGTTGACCCTCAAGCTCCATTAACTCAACATGAGTGAAATCTTCCAAGTATAGCCTAGCAAGATAAAACAACTTCTCCTTATCAATCTTAGGATAAGATTGAAGGATCAAAACAAATTATGCATGGAGGTAATTCTGTGTTTACCTTAGTGAAATGATTGTTGAATTCCATTGCAACAAGGTCGATTACCTAGCATTTTATTAATAAAATCAATTTAGAATGTGCTTAAATAAATGTGAATAAAAACTAATGTCATATGCATCAAATAAATTGAATTGAACAATATCGGAGAATGATACTTTTAAGAAGATATCCACATGACAATAGTGTAAATTAGTCTTTCGTATTCCATCTACAAGTCGTTTAGTACGACCCAAAATATTAATCTCCATATTTGGTACTTCAATATTTTGTTTTTCACAAAATTTGGAGACTTTTTTCAACAATTCATCCTAGCTTTGTTTTCTAAAGTAATTTGATTTTCACCACACTAATCATGTGAATAACATTTTTAATGTCTTGACCTTCATCTTGTAACCCCTTTGATAAAATATTCATGATTTCCAATGCATAATGAACTTTGCAACGAATTCAAATTCAAATGTGTACATTTTTCAATCAAACCCTCAACAGTGTATTGAATTTTGAGATCAGAACCATCCTCTGATAATGAAAGAAGCAATGCTCTCATTGAAGTCCACATATCAAAGAGTCGAAGCAAGGTCTAATAATGAGAATCCAAACGTGTATCATTTGGTCAAGATAAACTTATTCTTGGTTCTTACCCCTTTCAGTTATAAGCTCACCCTGTTGTATTTTTTATTCAATTTCATCATGATGTAGCTTAATAAGAGCATCTTTCCTTTGACATGAAGCACCAATCACTTTCACAATCATAGAAAGACTTTAAAAAAATAGGTCAACAACTGATGTTTCCTTAGCAACAGTAATAAAAACAAGCTGAAATTGATGAGCAAAGCAATGAATATAACGTGCATGCTTGTGTTCATTTATTAGTGCTTTCAAGCCATTAAATTTGCCATGCATATTAGAAGTCCCGTCATAACCTTGGCCTCTAAGTCTTGTAAGCGATAACCCACTTTTCGCAAAGATTTCATCAATAGCCTTTTTTTAAAAATTGAGTTGAAGTCTAAAAACCATGACTAACACCAAGAAATATCTTTGTAATCAATCCACTATCATTCATGAATCTCACAACTGTAGTCATTTACTCTTTCATCGAACTATCTCGAGCTTCCTTAATCAAGAGAGAAAAGTACTTATCATCAAACTCTATATAACTTTTCTCATCGCCATTGCACAATATTGAATAACATCTCTCTAAATCATTGGCGAAGTCATTTGATTATTTTTAGGAGCATTAGATAGCATGACCATATGTATATCTTCATGATGTCCATAATACCAATTAATTAGTCCTAGAAAATGACCTTGATGCTTTGAATTTCTAGACTCATCATGTCCTCTAAAAGCCAAACTTTCTCTAAAAAAAATCGAGCAACATTTACAACCGTTGTCAACCTAATACGATATCCATCTTGCATAATAACATTTCTGGATGCCAACACATGATTTACATTCCCCTTCTGATTTTTAAATTAGAGACAATAACTCTTCACTTATGGCGTATGCTACTACTCAACACTCCTTCATGCTTCTTAAAGCTAAATAGAGCATCTTTATAATCACCAAATCCCTCTTCTATGAAAGCCTTTAACCTTGACTTATTGCTTTTTTATTTAACAATGGTAGAAAATAAATAGCAATATAAATAATATGTTTTTTCTTTTGATATACTATATTCTAACCATTTATACTTGGTAATCCTAAAACCATTAAGGATTGAACCTCCTATTTTTCCCTAATTTAAAAGTTTATGGAAAAGTATGCCCAACTGGTCGCTAAGTATCTCCTGCTCAATGGATGTTGCATCTCATAAGGGTGCGTTTTAATTGGTTTCTGCAACCCCAATTCACCAATAATATCATCATCTGAAACATCTATCTCCACACGAGGCCTTTTTTCACTAGCTTTATCAGCATTTATTTCATCTGAAACATCTATCTCCACTCTAGGTATTTTTTCACTAGCATAATCAACATTTATTCCATCTGAAACATCTATCTCCACTTAGGGCCTTTTTTCAATAGCCTTATCAACAATTATTCCACTACTACTACTACTTGATGGTGGTGGTTCGGATTGCGATTTTCTCAATTTGTTTACAAATTTATCGATATCTCCAATAAATTATTATATTCCCTATAATACAACAATAAAATTTCAAATTAAGTACTAAAGAATTAACAAATAAAAATTTCAATTTCATTAATCAACAACTAACAATTTAACAAATTCAATTTGAGTTTCACTACTAGACTACTAACAATCAGCCTCATTAGAACCAACTAAACTAACTTTAATTTCACATAATTCAACATTATTCCATTGTTTAACTTAAACCTAGATTATTTGAATTAGCCTAAAATCATATTGCACCATCTATAACAATTAAAGACACTCAATTTGAGTTTCCCTACTAGACTACTAATAATCAACCTCATTAGAACCAACTAAACTAACTTCAATTTCACATAATTCAACATTATTCCATAATTTAACTTAAATCCCAATTATTTAATTAACCTAAAATCTTATATGCATAGTTTATAAGACAAAGAAAAGAATTAAAGAAGGAAAGAAATCTCACTGATGATCCGGCAAAAGATAGTGGCTCCGAAAAAAGGTGGTGGTGGCGGTGGGTCTATAAGAAAACGGTGGTTGGTGGTCGTGATTTGAGGTGGGGTTGATGAAGTTTGATGATTCAAATAACTAAAGGGATGAGGTGCTTTATTATTTTATATACAATAAATTCTGATTTTTTTTAATTTCCTTCAACAAATAATGACGTTGTTTTATGTTAGGCTTAACTTAAACCCTTTACACAAAATGACGTTGTTTTGTGTAAGGGAAATTAAAAAAAATAGGAGAAAGATTCATCTTCCTTCATTTCCTTTGGCTGTTGTAAAATTGCAGCATCTATGGCGGGCTTGGTGAAGCAGTTCCCCACCAAGCTCGTTGCCGAACCTATGGGTGTGGGGGAACTTCTGGCATCGATGGGGTACGTGCCCCACCACCCCCTCCCTCCGCCCTTACTTTTTCTGATGGCAAGTGGAGCATTGCTCCCACCATTCTTCCACTTTTGGGGTACGAGAAGAAAATATCATTCTCCAATCCGATAAATTACCGAACCCAATAAATTTTTTATTAATTTATTTTAAGTGAAAGCATTAATTAAACTTCACAAAAATAATGAAATAAATATAAGCAAATTAAATAATAATATAAGATTTATAAAAATTTTCAATTTTTATTTAGTTAATTTTCACTCATTATATATTTGAACTGTTTTTTCAAAATATTTATATTAAATAATTTTAGTTATACGTTATTTTACATGAAAATTTCATATTGATTATTTTTAACGGGTAATTGAGGAAACAAATAATGGCAATGTGAATATTAATTTACTTTGCCGAAACCTTAACGAATGCATCCCCCTAATAAATCCCATTATCCTAATCTTTCAGTGTTAAACGAGGTGAGACGTGTTGGTTAGTTCTAGGTTAAACTAGTTATCGAATCAGCTAGATTTTCTGTATTTCATTTATTAGCATTGGAATAAAGATAATTCAAATAGAATCATAAGGGGTGGAAATTTTTCTAGGAAATGAAGTTATTTCTCTTGAGATCCTTAATGGGAATAAAAATAAAAAAAATCCATTACTTCTACAATTTTTTATATGTTGGAATTTCGAAATAATATATTCTTGTCGTATTTAAAAGGTGTCAACTAGCAAGTGCACTAGGGTTAGTTTGCAGTGAGGGTAAAGTCAAGTGTCATATTCCACAGGGAGTGAGTATAAAGAGTAAGAGGTTGCCCTAGTAGACTGACTCAAAAGGCCTTGTTATATTTTTAATTGGAATTGGTTGTGATAAATTAAAATACCTAAAACTAAAACATAAAAATAAGGACACAAGCTTGATTTACCCATAAGACAGTTTTGGTATTCTTCCAAAGAAACATATTATAACTTAATTAAGATCATATATTCAAGGTCTCTCAATCTTAAATCCCTAAGTTGCCTTCTAAGCTAACTTAATTTCCTTATATCATTACTTAACCTACTTCTCCTCTTAGTGCTCGGTAGATTAAATAACATTACATTAAGATTAGTTGAGCATTTAAGAAAATTAGAACCCTTGACATGCACCAATCTCCTATCGTAGAAGAGTGCTTATGCAAGTGTGTGTTTGTGTTCCATTATACTATGTTTTTTCTCGGTTCTTAATAGAATAACTAAGCATTCTTAGTTTGGCCAGGATTTCTATCATAATGAGTATGGGACAATAGGGGTATTTTAGTTGCTCGAGAGGTGTATGGCAAGGGGACCCCCTCTCACCGATTCTATTTTGTTTAGCAGAGGATTTTTTGAGCTGTTTGCTTTCATCTTTGGCGAGCTCAGGTTCGATTAGAAAAATGAAGTATACAATGGACACACTCTTCTGTTCACACATGTTGTATGCGGATGATATCTTGGTGTTTTGCAAGGCATCAATTTCTAACATGGAAGTCATCAAAGACGCATATGAGCTATACAGTAGAAACTCAATGCAGTAAGTAAACTGGTCTAAATCTTGTATCTATTTTAGCTCTTCCATCTCTGAGCAATGTGGTAAATACCTCACAACGATTACGGGGATTAAGAAAGGTGAATTTCCTTTTAATTACATGGGGTATTGTAGTTTTGGGGGAGCCCTAAAGCAATGCACTTGAGACAGATATATCATAAAATAATTCAACATTTTGCGGGTTGGATTGGGAATTCAATTTTGATGTTGGCCATTTGGTACTTGTTAAGTTAGTCATCGACAACTCGCTCCTTCATTCGTTTATGGTCTACAAATGACCGGCAGCCCTTATTAGAAATCTTGAACGCGCTACACGCAACTTCATTTTGACAGGGAGTATTGATAAGAGAAAATTGGTAACGGTCCAACGGTTTACATGCAACAAACCACTCACGATGGGGGGATTGGTATTAAGAAGTTTGAGGATTTTAACAAATTGATGTTGGCAAAATTTTTATGGGAATTAATAACATGCGGTAAAGGATTCTTTAACATCCTAACCAAAAGGTTTTTAAAGAATGACTTGCCATGTGATTGGTTGAACAACTTTAGCATTTGGAATTCGGTAATGGAAATCTACAACCAACTTCGAGATAATATTGTGTGGCTCCCCGGCATAAACTCTAAGTTGAATTTTTGGAACTCGAGTGGCTCTTACCTTCACTGGGAGAGAGATTAAACCTAACGAAGGCTAATCGTGCTAACCAGACTGATTTAGTGTCAAACTTTATGGAAAATGTTGAATGGGCATCAGCTCTTCTACCCTCCCTCTCGATAGCTATAAGTGGGGAAATTCTAGGGCTTATTTTCAGCAATGAACTCGAAGATTCGTGCTTTTGGAGACCGTCAAGTGATGGTATTTTCACCCTTAAATTATTCTACCAATGGCTACAACTACAACACCAACCATGCCAAGTCTTTAAGAAGATTTGGCATAAGGCAATTGCACCTTCACACTCTTTGATTTGTTAGAAAGTGATTAAAGGGTGCATCCCAACGCATGATGTGCTTCGTAAAAAAGGCATGATCATTGTTTCAAATTGCAGCCTATGCAATCAACACTATGAAGACGCTAATCACCTTTTCATTGGTTGCCATTTTCCGAAGGAATTATGGGTAGCAATGCAGTCCTTGTTCGGTAGATCGTTGCCAAGCATGAGAATGGTGGCTGATTTGATTAGTGATGTGACCAACCTCCACTTCAGCGCTCAAATACAAATCTTATGGAACTCAGTTATTGTAAACGTCATTTGGCTGATTTGGTGGACAAGAAATAGATGCGTCTTCGATGATAAACGGCCAAACATCGACATCACGCTTCAACATCTTTAGGAGATTTTACGCCGAACTGATAGCTTGGGATTTGGTAACATATGGAACTCGGTGGTAGATTTAAGACCTTCAAAACTTAAATCTCACTCCTTGACTGCTATGGGCTCCTAGAACTATCCCGGTTCAGTGGTCTCGGCCACCTCAAGGCTGGATAAAAGTTAACACAGACGCATCATCTGAGGGAACACCGGGACCATCGGGATGTGGAGGGATTCTAATGCCAATTTTTATTGGGTTGTGCTTTTTATAAGGAAAGTGCTTTTGCTTTTGTAGTAGAGCTGGAGGCTAGTATACATGCTTTGAAGATGGAAGCGGTAAGGGGATGGAACTGTTAGACATGATGTATGCCCTAAAGGTAATTAGGGTGATATATCTTTATTAGCTATTATGAACAAACGGTTTCAGATTATTAATAATAATTATTAAGGCATCTTTGTTGCTTATCGGTGTTTTTAATTAATTTATGTATCTCGCTAGTATCATATATGTATAGTATTAAATATGTATATGCGCATTGAAGAGATAAATTCTGTTACTACTTCATAGTGTAAAAGTGCAAGGACATAGTGGAAGCTATGTGGTGTGAGAACTGCACATACGTGTTACTATGGATAGTCTAAATAACCCCAGTCATAGTTTCATTGAGATTGGACATCAATGGAAAAGACAAACTAGCATGTGTAGGCTTACTCCTTGGATTAGATCCAAGTAGCCAATCTACCTTGAGTTAACACACGAATGTATTCGGGTAATACATTGGAGACCGCTATAAGATAGACACTCAGAAGTATCCTAAGATTTGAGATATTAGTTACCTTATGTAGGATTTTTTATACTTTGGCTCGTACTTATTCATACCTAGTGATCAAGATGACATGGGTGATTACGGGTATAGTGATGATCATATGTTGATAAGCTGAGTAGTCAAGATGGGATCCATTGCTCCTGATTTAGTGGGAGATGTATCTTAGGGCCCCTTGTTGAAGTGACACACTCATAAACCTCTTATCAGAGTATAAGATTGATAGAATGGCTAGTCAATCTTGATACATAATGGTCGAGTTGTGTTCTTCGTGAACAAGTCTAATTCCAGGATAGTTACAGGTATTACATGAGCTGACACTTAATTCGAGCTCAATAAACTGGATGGTACTTAACCTGATGGAAGGAGTGTATTGTATTGGTTACTACTGCAGAACCAGATCAAGTCACAAACACATGACATTCCAAGTATCGGGGGATTATACACCTTTGCTAGAAAGACCATTTAATCATGCAGAGCTATTGGGTTCCATATCAGTCTGGAACACTAAGCCTAAAGGTTCCCAGATAGGAAGCCAAGTTTAGGTTAACCTTTAGCGGCTCAATACTTTGGGATCCTATGAAGTCACACACTTAGGGTCTTTATCGGACTAAGCAAAGAACCTATAGACTAGGTGTATGCCGAGAATATCTGGTTGTCGAATTCGTTAGAAGCATTATTAATTGGTTGGACTGAATTAATAATTAAAGGGAATAAAGATAAAATAGGAAAAATAGCATGGAGCGGAGCAAGGGAATTTTTCCCATTGGGAGTAGGCCACAAACGAATACATGATGTTCGAAGTGGAGCCTACATGGCTGCCCTGCGAGCTGAAAAGCTCACGGTCCTTCATATGTTAAATGGATAATTTCAAATAAGCTGGGTGCTAAGTCTGATAGATGTCTGTTTATAGGTTACCCTAAGACTATAGGGTATACCTTTTATGATCCCATGGAATAGAAAGTCCTTATTTCTAGAAATGCTCAAATCCTCGAGAATGAGAATATACTTGTGAAAGTTAGTAGGAGCATTCTTGAGTTGGGTACTCAAGTATATCAAATAGATAGTCAACTGATTATACCTATACTTGTTACACAAGATAACAATAGGGCTATTGCTCAAGCAAAAGAACTACGGTCTAGCAAAAAAAACGGACATGTACTTAGTAAATATCATCTCATTCAAGAGATAGTAGCCAGAAAGGATATAAGTTTAGAATACGTCCCAATGGATCAGAATCTAGCGGATGGGCTAACCAAACCATTGACTCAAGTTAAACATAACCTGCATGTTAACAAGTATGGTATAAAGCACATGGCCTATTAGCTCTGGTGCAAGTGGGAGATTGTTAGACATGATATATGCCCTACAGGCAATTAGTGTGATATATCATTATTAGCTATATTGTACAAATAGTTTTGAATTATTAATAATATTTAGACCTAGGCATGGTTCGGGCCAGGTCTTATCAGGCCTAGCTAAATAATGAATAGCCCAAGCCCGGCCCAAACCCATGACAAAATACATCAGGTTCGGGTCGGGCTGGGCCTTTAATAAAATAATCAAAACCAAGCCCGGCCCGCGAGATTAACTATTAATTGTTTCAAATAAAAAAAACTTAATATTTATTACTAAAATATAATTGTGAAAAAATAATCCCAAATATATTTGTAGTACAAGTAACAAAATTGATTTTAAATGTAAACTTTGGCAAAAAATATGAAAATTTTCAACCATATAATTTTTTTTACTTTGAATGTATAAAATAAATAAATAAATAAATAAATATATATATATATATATATATATATATATATATATATATATATATATATATATATATTTTTTTTTTTAACATAATAATTATTATTTCAGGCCGGATAGGCCGGGCTTGGGTTTTATTATTAAAACCAAGCTCGACATATATTTTACTCGGGCCCCTTTGGGTTCAGGCCGGGTCAGGTCTAATCTCCAATCACCTTATCCAAGCTCATACCATGAAGACCGGGTATGGATGAGTCTTGCAGGTCAACGGGCTTGTGCCCAGGTCTAATAATAATCAAAGGCATTTTGTTATTTATCAGTGCTTCCTTTTATTTGTATCTCGCTAGTATCATATATATTTGGATATGTATATAGCATTGATGAAAACAAAGTCCATGACTAATTCATTGCTTGAAAGTGCAAGGACATAGTGGGAGCTATGTGGAGTGAGAACTGCACATACATGATACTATGAATAGTCTAAATATCCTTATTCGTAGTTCCATTGAGACTGGACATCAATGGAGCGGATAGACTAGCATGTGTAGGTTTACTCCTTAGATTAGTTCAAAGTGACCGATCTCACAAGCTAAAGGTCGTACCTTGGGTTAACACATGAATGTATTTGGGTAATACATTGGAGACCGCAATAAGATAAACGCTAAGAAATAACTATATCCATGTGTTGATGTCATGTCTTATTGCAGTAGCAGTATGAGTATCCTCAGACCTGAGATACCAGTTACTTATGTAGGAGTTGCTATACTTTGGGTCATACTTATTCATAGCTTGGCGATCAATATGACATAGCTGATTACAGGTATAATGATAATGATGATCACATGTTGGTAAGCTGTGTAATCAAGATAGGATCCATCGCTCCTGATATAGTAATATAATGGAGATGTACCTTAGGGCCCCTTGTTGAAGTGACACACTCATAAAGCTCTGATCAGAGTATACAATTGATGGAACGGGTTTCCAATCAATCAAGATACAAAACCACTGAGTGGTGTTCTTCATGAACAAGTCAAATTCCAGGATAGGTACGACTTTTACATGAGCTGACACTTAGTCCAAGCTCAACAAACAGGATGGTACTTAACCTAATGGAAGAAGTGTATTGTACTGGTTATAACTGTAAAACCGGATCAAGTTGTAGGCATGTGATGTTCCAAGTATTGGGGGATCATACACCTTTGTTAGAAAGCCCATTTGATCGTCTAAAATTATCGGGTTCCATAACGGTCTGAAACACTGAGCCTAAAGGTTCTCAGGCGAGAATCCAAGTTTAGGTTAACCTCTAACATCTCTATAATTTGGGATCCTATGAGGTCAAACACTTTGGGTCTTTATCGGACCATGCAAAAAACCTATGGACAAGGTCTTTACCGAAAATACAAGTTGTGAAATCAGTGAGAGGAATTATTAATTGGTTTAACTAAATTAATAAAAAGGATACGGGTTGTTCGAGCTGGGGCCCACATGGCTGCCCTGTGAGTTGAAAAACTAGCCAGCTGCTAGCGCGCGGGTTGCAACTTGGTCTTGCGGCATTTGAGGGAAGCCTGCTAGGGCTTCCCTCATGTGGAGCGCGGGTCAACCCGCGGGTCACCATGACCCGCTATACATGTGATGGGTTTATGCCATCCCATGTAGAGTTAGAGGGTGAGTCTGACACTCCCCCATTTTTCACTATAAATAGGCTTCTAGCCTCTCATTAATTCACAAGCACCAAAAATCTTTAAACTTGTTTTCCCTCTGATTTCTACTCTCCTCTTCTTTTATTATGTGAGATCCTCCACGAGTTTCTCCAAACAAATCGAAGTGTTCTTTAGAAGGCTCAAAGTTTAAGTGAGCTTTCTATTTCAGATTTTTGGGTTGATTTAGAAGTAATCTAGCAACCACTATTAATCGACAAGTTCTACCTCTTCGAGGTTTTGGTCGGTGAATATCTGTATAGATCAAGTCATAAAGGCTCCCCTATTTTAGAAGCTTGTGCTATTATAATTGCTCGAAAGGGAACACTACAACCAAAAGAGAGATCAAGCACGCATCAATTGGTAATGCTTTTATCCCTTAGATGCTAGATTTCTTTTATATGTTTTATAAACCTAACAGTATCTATGGAACATTTTAATCTAGATTATAACAATAATGGCATGCTTAGGAAATCCTCAAGTTAATTTTAAGTTTTTAAAATTCCACCTTGTTGTCTATGCATGTTCAATTACCATCTTGATTTACAAACAGTGGTATCAGAGCATGCCTTATGGTATGCATGATTGATTTTAATGTGTTAAAATGTGATTTCTATGAATTGATCAAGTATGCTATGCAGTACTTAGGTTTTCAATTCATGTTATATAAAATGATGTGATAACTAGATTAAGGTTTTGCTCAAACTTAGTCTAGGTGATTATCATATAAAATTGACAATGTTTCACCACATGGGTAAATGCTTTAGTTAAGGGTCATCCCGTACTTTACTTAACTAAAGAATGAAATCTTTAAATCATAATTATTCGTGGTATAACGAATCAAAGTGCCCATAGTAATTTTAGCAAGGATGGACAAGGCTGCTCATTCACTTCAAGGGGGCCTCTCCTACCTAGAAGTTATCATCGGTATTAGATTCAAGTATACCCAAGGGAAGTTTATGACTTAGTCGATTTCTAGTATGGGAATTTATTCCACATATGGCTTTACAAATGTGGTTTAAGTTGTTAATATTAAAACATGTAGATATAAGTGCAAAAACATGAACATGAACCTTGTTTGTTTTGCGTGCTATGTGGAGTCTTGGTATAATGGAATGATTATGATATACCAGTCAGAGCATGTTCCCTTAGAGTTAATAATTCTTCATAGCCCAGAATTATTATTTCATAAACATATCCATCATATAAGACCTAGACTAGGGCGAGACCAGTGGCACCAATAAAATCCCTACACAATATTATTAAGGTGGAAAAATGTCTTCCCATCATAAGTCGTGATACGAACGTTATTAATGGATTTAAGAACATTTACAACATGTCTTCCCTTAACATGTGCTTAGTCATGAGACTAGATGGGGTTAGTGCCTTAACCGAAGAGGGTTAGTTATCCATATTATTGGAGCTGATGCCGAATTGGAGAAACATTTGAGGAGTCGTACAATTGGGTATTCATGTCTCGAAAAAGAGAACTCAAATAGATTAGCAATTGCAAGAGATGTAAATGGAAAGGTTCCAACCATGGTTATATTATCATGACTTGACCTGTGATAGTGGGGGTCATGATGAGTAATTATGGATGCTACCTACAAGGAAAATTGGTTCAACCAGATTTCTCGAATTTGAATAGAAATGGTTATTTAAATGTCGATAAAATAGTAGGAAATTATGTGTTTAATTAAAGACCTTATATTAAATGCATGTTCATATGCTAATGTCTAAACAAATTTTATCTTATATCTAGGTTGAAAAAAATGAAAAAAAACATAAACTTTTGCTCAATTCTTGAAAACAAATTAGATGGTCTGAACTTTACTGATTAGTACAGGGCGGTGAGGACAGTCCTCATATCCAAAAGGATAGCTTATGTTTTAGATGAGCCCCTCCTTGATGAGCCTGATGCTGAGATCGATGTTAATGAACATGAGGCATGGGATAAGCACAGAAAGGATCGTGAAATAGCAACATGTATAATGCTAGCCACAATGAATTCTGAGCTTCAAAAATAGCATGAGAATATGGATCTCGATACCATGATTCTCCATCTTCGTGAGCTCTTTCTAAAGCATGCCATATCCGAGAGATATGATACGTCAAGACTCTTATTCAGAACGAAGATACAGGCTGGCACTTCAGCACCGCAACATGCTCTTAAACTATTGGGTTATATAGAGAAGCTAACCAGACATGGTTTTGTGATGGATCCCGAATTATGCATGGATCTGATTCTTGCTTCATTAGCTGATATTTATTCACAATTTGTGACTAATTATTACATGAACAAAATTGATGCCACGCTGCATGAGTTGGTCAACATGTTGAAAACAGTAGAGCCTAAGATTCAAAAGGATCCCAAGGCTTTTCTTTTGGTTGAGAAAACCAAGCATTCCTAGGGTGGGTCCCGAATTAGAAAGGGTTTGAGTGCCAAGAAGAAAATCAATAAGAAGAAGAAAAATAAAGGAACTGCAAATGTCTGCTTCCGATGTGGCAAGGCCAGCCACTAGAAGAAAGATTGCAAGGTTCAGATTTCTGAACATATGAAGAGGAAGCCAAGTCAGGCATCTACTTCAGGTATGTTCATGATGATGAGCCCAAGATTTACAAGGAGATAGTGGAAGGCTTAGAATCTAATAAATGGCTCTTAGCCATGAGATCAAAGATGGATTCCATGTACGAAAATCAAGTCTAAAACTTGGTTGATGCTCCAAGTGAGATTAAGCCCACAGGATGCAAGTGGGTTTTCAAGAAGAAAACTGACATGGAGGTAACATAGTTACCTATAAATCAAGGTTGGTTGCAAAAGGGTATAGTAAAAAAGAAGCATTGACTATGATGAAACCTTTTCATTGATGACCATGCTGAAGTCATACTCCTTGCCATCGCAGCTCATTATGATTATGAGATTTGGTAGATGGATGTGAAGACAACATTTCTTAACGGGAATCTAGATAGGGATGTTTTTATGACACAACCCGAGGGTTTCATATCTGAGGATGGCTCTAAGGTATGCAAGTTGCAGAAGTCCATTTATGGACTTAAACAAGCATCGAGGAGTTGGAATATTAGGTTTGATGAGATCATTCGAGAAATTGGTATTATATCGAATGCTAGTGAGCCCTGGGAGTACGATCATTTTCCTTGTATTATATGTCGATGACATATTATTAATAGGAAACGAGGTTCCTTTTCTTCAGACAGTTAAGACATTGTTGTCAAAGAAGTTCTCCATTAAAGACTTTGGAGAAGCAGCTTTTATACTTGGTATAAAGATTTACAGAGATAGATCCAAAAGGCTGCTAGGTCTTTCACAAAGTACATACATAAACAAGGTTTTGACTAGATTTAACCTTGAGTAGTCAAGAAAGGGTTATCTCCCAATGTCTCACAGGATTAACCTTTCTAAATCTGAGTGTCCGAGAACACTAAAAGAGTGACTGTGCATGAATGGAGTACCTTATGCCTCAATGGTAGGGTCCATCATGTATGCTATGGTATGCACTCAGCCCGACATCTCACATCCATTAAGCGTCACGAGCAGATTTAATGTGACCCAGGTGAGAAGCATTAGACAGCCGTTAAAACTATCCTCAAGTACTTACGCAGGACTAAGGATATGTTTTTAGTATACGAAGAGGGTGATCTCACTTTAAAGGGATACACCGATGAGAGTTTTCAATTTAACAAGGATGATTACAAGTCCCAAGGTGTTCACAAGATTTTGGCTATACTCGTTTCGAAAGGCTTCTCCCGGGCAACAACTCCAAAAACTTGTTCGCCACTTTTCTACTGATAATATAAAAGTTCTTAATATGAATAGGTGTTGCCAGTACCGCTTATCAAATAGAAAAATGATGATAACTACAAGTATACAGTTGTGACATAGTTTTAAAAGATATCGATCCCACAAGGAAGCAATTCGGTTCTAAGGATCGATTAGAGTTACGGGGTGAAAGAAAATATAGTGAGTTAAAGGTTTTGAATGGTAGATTGATGAATAGACAAATGCATGAATAGATTAGAGAAGATGCAAAGTATATAGATATTCCTTAAGAACAAGTATAGTAGAGTAAAATATGAAAAATAATGAAGAATGTTTTAAGTACTAGATAACTTCAACAAACTCGGTTCTAGACACCCAAATATCCTATAATTCACTGCAGAGTAACACATTAAATTACTTTTCTAAATCTAGGGTAAATGAATTATGACACTTATAAAAACCTGGACAACATTAATACTATGCTTAGTATGGGTCACTCTCACATAGTCATATTTAGCAAGTTACCACTCTAAAAATGTTGACTCACTAAACAGCATTAAAATCATAGATCCAATGATTACACACAATCTTGTTAACCCCGTAATCACTCTTAAAGTCAACTCGAAAGCATATAAATTTATTAATAATAATGACGCAAGATGAAATACTCATTATGACACATAGACATATCATAAATTTTGAATTAGAAAGTAAAAGTAGAAAATAAAGTAAAGTTGTAAGGTATGTAAGTGAAAGCAAAAGTTGATCAAACCGTATCCACTCTTTAATGGGAGTCGTCAATTCCCGCAATTTCTATGTCTACTTTGAATTCGGTCTCGACTCGTACAGAACCTCCTCTAGGATGTTATTCTTTATGAATATCGAACAAATGAATGTTGAAGAACAAAAACTTTTATTGATAAGTGCTTTGCAATTACACTCATACAACAATCGCTTGAATTTGTGGAGAAATCTAGTGATCAAAATAAGTTTCGAATCACTTATACAATTTTCTCACTAACACTTTGAACTAGGGAAATCTATACAATTTTCACTCTCTATCATGTATCATATGCTCTGTTGATTTTCACCACCATACATTACCATGAAATTGGTTAATTTGGGACTCTATTTATAGAGTGCGAAGGGTTACGTCTATCCAAATGAAGAGTCGTGTCCATTGGTGAAGGGTTGCATCACTTCAATGTGATTGGATGCAAGATTTCATCCTTATCTTCAATGGATAGGCACCATTTCGTGCCTCTTTATCCCCTAAAAGGTGTGTTTTCGTCTGGCGATAGAGAAGAGTTGACCAAAAATTGTCATAAGTCTCAAGCATAATATACATGTCGTGATTGTAAATATTGGTTGGTAATTTTTTTCTTGTGAAGAATGACAAGTCGCGACCACGAATGGGTGTCACGGTCGTGACATGTGTTTCTCTTTGTAACTTTGCTAATCTTTGACAACTTCGATCCTAAGCTAATCCTTGTGGTCCACGCATCTTTTTGCTCCTTTTTCACTCTTTTTACATAGAATTCCATCTTTGATCATTTCACTCTAAGATTCACCTAGTTTCTGTACTTGCATAAAAAACAACTACATACCATGTGAAATCTTTTATATGAAGTATAAAATGACTCTAAACCATATCATTTTATAAGTAAAAATATCATGATAATAAGTGTAATTATGCACTTATCACACCCCCACACTTAACTTTTTCCTTGTCCTCAAGGTAAACACAACAGAAGTGTATA
>CATIWQ010344831.1:0-11001 GCA_949673415.1 Euphorbia schlechtendalii | reverse complement strand
GTGGACTTTTGGTGATGTGGTGTAGCCCAAAAGTTAATGAGCCCATTTCTTTTCTTTATAAAGGCATTTTTTTCTATAATAATATTGTAAGACTTCAGTTTCCTAATATTTCTCCGCCTCCACTATTTCTTCCTTGATCTTATCTTAAGTCAGTTGTTTCTTCTTTTCAAGGTTTGTAGTTGGTTGTATTCAAGTATTGGATTCGTTTTTTTGCAGTTATATCGTTGAAATTTAAGTTGCATCAAGGAGATCTAAATTTCTGTTGTAAATCTGTAAAGAATGAGTTCTATTCCAAATTCAGGTACATTTGAAGCTGATTCCATGGCTACAAATGACCGAAAAAGCCAACTAAAAGCCTTTGACGACACTAAATCCGGCGTTAAAGGCCTTGTAGACGCCGGAGTTGCTAAAATTCCGGACATATTCATCCACCACCAAGTTGACTTGAAGGAAAACTCAGCTCCACCAAACAAAAATCATATCATTCCGGTGATAGACTTGGTAGAATTAGTTGCCAAAGATGCACTCGGAAGGGGGGAATTAGTCGTGAAAGTCGGAGATGCTTGCCGGAAATGGGGATTTTTCCAGGTAGTAAATCATGGAATTGAAGTAAGCACTATGGAGGAGATGATTGACGGGATTCGAAAATTCCATGAGCAAGATAGTGAAGAGAAGAAAAAGTTGTATTCGAGGGATTATAAAAGAAAAGTTCTTTATAATTCCAACTTTGATTTGTACAGTGAATCAGCTTGTAATTGGAGGGATACACTTTCCTGCGGCCTCTCTCCTCGCCCTCCCCAACCCCATGAGTTGCCTGCTGTTTGCAGGTAAATATGATTGTTCGGTATTTTATTCCGTTGCTGTTGTTGTTAGCTGTTTTTAAATTATTTTAATGCTCTGTTAGTTGTTTGTTAATGCCCGTATGTGATAAATTGTTTTGGTTTGGTGATTAACTTTTAAATTATGTTTGTATTACTAGAGGGATTTGATGTCTTTTTTTTTTTATTGTCGTTTTATATTTCCAATGTACTTTTTCTCTACCTTTATTAATTTGTTCAACTTTCGAGGTAACCATATTTTAATCTCCAATAACATGATGAGAAGATTATAGGAATCAATATTTAAACATACTAATGAAGTCTTGAAAATAAAGCGGGACATTTATGAAATGGTAAATTAGTAAATCAACTCATTCGGTTTATTGTTATCTTAAAAATTGTTAATAATTAAAACGACAATATTTAGTGAATGGAGGGAGCATTTGTTATCGTTGGTAGCTACAACTGACATTTATTTTTTTTGTTGATAAGGTTGGTTTTGACATTTCAAGGGTTCCATACAAAATAAGATCCGAGTGGTCCTTGTGTGTAATTTAAAGTGAATAAATTCATAAATTTTGTGACATTTATTTTTATAGAATGACCTTGTAAAAAAATTTTAGACTCCTTTTGATCGTGGGTCCTATATCATTATACCTTTGACCAATGATCATGATCAGGACCGACCTGGATGTTGTTGTTAACTGTTTTATGAAAAGTAAACAAAAATGAGCTTTTGGTCCATCAAACACCTTATGAAAGTCGTGGAATACTAACAATCTAGTTTTGCAGAGATATCATCTTCAAGTACTCAAAAGAAGTAGAGAAATTAGCGGAGAAGCTGTTCGGGTTGGTATCGGAAGCATTGGGGCTAAAACCAGATTACTTGAAAGAAATAGATTGCAACAATGGATTATTTTTTGTAGGACATTATTATCCAGCTTGTCCTGAACCAGAGTTAACATTTGGCACTTCAAGCCATTCGGACAGTAGCTTTCTTACTGTTCTTCTTCAAGACCAAATTGGTGGCCTTCAAGTCCTTTGTGAAAATCAATGGGTGGATGTCACTCCTACTCCTGGAGCTCTTGTCATAAACCTAGGAGATCTATTACAGGTAATCTCTATTTAGACAGAGTTTCTTATTGCCTGTTATAAGTTATTTGATCAACTTATGCATAGCTAACTTACAAGCAGTTTTCTGATGTGATAGCTTAAAATTTATCAACTTATTAGTTGAAATTGGTTTTTAGTGTATAAACTATATTTAACCAATAAGCACCTAAGTTTAAACCAATTGAATGATAAATATACTCCGTAAATTTTAATTTATGTAAAAAATTCACTCTATATGTTATTTTGTCATTGAATAGTTTTTACAGCTTATAAGGTCAGTCATTATAAGTCATAGTAAGAAGCACGCTGCTTATAAGAAACACTTTAATTGCTTATAATAGCTTATTAGTAATGAAGTAGCTGCTATCAAGATAATGTATAAAAAAAATATCCAAGTAATAAGTGAACATTACCTATTAGTTTACGCTTTTAAGTTAGACAGTTGCATGACATGATATAGTCTCGTGGTTCAAAACCTGAATTCGAGTTGTTGATTAAGTTCAAATTTGGATGCAGTTGATATCAGATGATAAGTTCAAAAGCTCAGAACACAGAGTAATAGCAAGAAAAGAAGGTCCAAGAATATCGGTGGCGTGCTTTTTCAGACCACATAGTGCGCCGGAGAATACAGCAAGAATTTATGGGCCAATTGAGGAGTTGTTATCAGAAGAAAACCCAGCAGTCTACAGACGAACAAATGTTAAGGATTTTGTGGAACATTACTTTCAGAAAGGACTTGATGGAACATCTGCTTTAGAGTATTTTAAGATTTGATCGTCCAAACTTGTACAAAATACCCTATCTTTATGTTTTCATCTATTCTATAAATAAACGGCCAATTTATACAAACTCAACAACTTTTTTCTGTTTCGTGCCTTCTTTTAAATTACCTCATAGGCTTCCATCAGTGGCCAGCTTAGAACACTAAGAGCATTCCGAGAGTCGTTGGTCTTGTTTTAAATGTCGTTACAAATTATGACATTACTTTCATTTTTTTGGCACCAATATTTTTTTGCTGATGTCAATAGGACATCTGGCGGTGAGAAAATTTTTAATGTAAATTGCATAACTGCATTGCATTATTTATAATTGACTATATGCAATATTAGTTGCTTTGAAACAAGAAAATATGGTAGGTCTTTATACTCAATCATTAAAATTGTAATTGATACATAATGAGCTGTGTAAAGTAAATTTAGAGTCAGTTTTTACTATTTACCATTGCTGATGGTTTTCCGTAACTATTTTTCTCCGAAACAGGTAATAGCAATTGTTTAATGATGTGCAATTGTGCATTGGATAATTATGCCTTCTTGGCCGGTCTTTGAATATTCTGTGGATATTATGCTTAAAGATATGGAAACTAAGAAAGAAAACTCTTTTGTAGCCAACTCATCTCAAATGGCATTTCAATTATGCTTTTAGGAGAACTATATAATTAGTACTGATCTCTTATAAATTTATAATTCTATTCAATATAATGAATCATAAAAATAATCCTCCTTTTGTTGGGGCAATGAGAGCTGGTGCTAATGAGCTTCAAACAATTTTATTGTAGATGGATTTGAATGATAGCTTAAAAAGCTCTCGGGAATTCGGATTTGAACCTCAACTACTCCAAAGTCGAATCAATTATTAAAAAAAATTGGTAATATTTTGGGTCATATTACATGTAAGTGGTTCTAGCTATTTCTTCTTTTCATGAAATCCTAGTAAATGGCAATGAGCAATGTTTATACGGGAGTTCGAAGCCGTAAAAAAATCTTTATATTCGTTGAATTTTCCAGCACTTAAATAATTTTTTTCACATGTATATTAATCTTGTTTCGGTTCTGATTATTGCATGATTTATCACTTTCGGATTTGAATGCAAGATTTGAGATGGTATTAAGTTTGTGAGAGGATGTTTCTTAAGATCCTTATGATGAGTTCAAAGTCTAATTCGGCATAATAAAAAAAACATGATATTGAAAAGCCTAGAACCTTGTGAACAAGGAAACTTTGAAGTACATAGAAAGTTCACACAAAAGGACAGAATCTAAAACTCAAACTTGTTGTATGTCTTTTAGTAAAGATTCATTGATGATCGACGGGCGGCCTTTGGAATTCTCAAGTCCATATATACATCATATATGTGGGGAATCGATTTGATAAGCTTAAACAATTTTTTATAATTAAATATTTTTTCAACTTCTGAGACATGATTTGATATGAAATGTATTGAACTGAATTTATTTCTAATTAAATTTATAACTACCATGAATGAACTAAACTGAATTGAACTAAATTGATTTGTGGTTCAAAAAAGTAGGGTCCCAAGAAACAATTCTAAATGGGAGCAGTCCAAATGCTACAGCTTGTCAATTGACTTATTCTTGAGTTGCTTTCTTCAACAAGAAGGCTTTATCTATTTCTAGAAGTCATGACAAACAACATACAATACAAAATTTCGACTACATAGTATCATGAAACTTAACGATTATAGTTAACAAAACTCAAACTCTATGATTGAGAAATATACGATCAAATGACAACATAGTCCGATTGTACTTTTTCAAAATAATAAAATGTTAAATACATATTTAGTGCCTATAAAATAGTAGGCTCATACTCGCCTTCACATTGGATTCTTAAGTAAATTCATACCGAAAAAGAATCATAAACATGGAAGCTATAAGAAATGTAGAAACAAAATCTGATTACAATCGAAAAGAAGAGATAAAAGCTTTTGATGATACGAAACTAGGTGTACAAGGCCTAGTTGTTAATGGAGTTGCAACTCTTCCTAAGATGTTTGTCCGATCAACAGATGAGCTGGCAGAGGATACGTGTTACCCCAAGACACAAATCAGGCTTCCTGTGATCGATCTCGCCAATGAACGCGGGAGGGTAGTTGATCAAATTCGGAGTGTATCCGAGGAGTGGGGATTTTTTCAAGTTGTGAATCACGGGATACCAGTGAGTGTGCTGAATGATGTTACTGCGGCTGGTAGAAAATTTCATGAACAAGAAATGGATGCTAAGAAAGGGTTTTATTCTCGTGATACGAGTAGAAGAGTAAGGTTTAATAGCAACCATGATTTGTTCATAGCTCAGAGGGCTGATTGGAGAGATACACTTTCGGTTTCTATGATTCGATCGGATCATGTTGATCCAATGGAGTTGCCAGAAATATGCAGGTATTGTATTTTGCATCGAAATTTAATTTTTGTTGTCATTGATGTCCATATGATATGATAGAAGAGGATCTTTGGAGCAATGATAGATTTGTCTTCTTGGTCACAAGTTTGAACTGACACGTGAGTGCGGGATGTTTGGGTTTACATTAGCAAACTTTAGAAATTCCCTAACATTAGTTTTTGCAACAATTTATTTTATCACGAAATCTTCTATTCTTAAATTTAAATGATATGAAATGTAAGTATTTCGATCCATTAATAGTACATGCCTAATATACTCTTAGTGATATTATATTAAATATGTAACGTATAACAAAGTGTCGAAGTTTAAATTTTATGATCAAAATAAAATTTGTACTCTGCATGAACTGCAAAATAAAATAATTTATAACTAATATGTTTTATTATGTGACATGTCTACAAAAGGTGTTATCGAATCATTTGACTTTATTAGATGTAGCACTAGTTGACTTAATAAGTTGTCAATGTTAACCGATAATACGTAAGTCTTGAATTATGCAGAGATGAAATCGTGAAATTCATAGATGAAGTAGGTAAAATTGGAGACACGCTGTTCGAATTATTTTCGGAAGCACTTGGATTGGAACCAGACTACCTTAAATCAATAGAATGCAACAAAGGAAGAACTATTGTCTGCCACTATTATCCAGCTTGTCCTGAACCCGAACTAACCATGGGACTTCGTAAGCATACCGATAACACTTTCCTCACTGTTCTTGTCGAAGACCAAACTGGAGGACTTCAAGTTCTTCACCATGATCAATGGGTTGATGTTCAACCTATTCCGGGAAGCTTAATTGTAAACATCGGTGATCTTCTACAGGTAAGTGTGTTGCTATATTTTAATTTTTAGTAGCGTAACATATAGCATTGACAAACTATTTGTCTCTAATTGCTGCGACTTTGAGTGAATAATTGAGTAAAAAACATTTTCATACAACTTCTACAAATTTTATCAACTCAAAGGGGACCAATGTTAATGCTATTGGAGACCAACTAGCGACGACATTTTGTGTCAAAATAGCAACAAAGAGTCAAAATTTTCCCAAAATTCCAAGCTCGCATTATGTTTAGGAAGGAAATTCGTGTCTCTCTATACATTTTTCAATCTACATTTTGCAATTAAAAAATTGTTTTAGCGGATATGTGAACGCTACTTTGTTTGTTGTACGATCATTATACAACATTATACATAAAATTCGTCTCTCATTAGCTCATTAATTGCATTGGATAATCTGATGAGACAGATAATATCAAACGACAAGTTCAAGAGCAATGAGCACAGGGTGCTTCCAAGTCGAGTTGCAAGAGTGTCGGTTATAGGGTTTTTCGCTGGACGTGTTGCTTCACCCTCAAGGCTTTACGGTCCTATAAAGGAACTACTATCCGAAGAAAATCCTCCAAAGTATAGACAAGTACTTGTTAGTGAATATGTTTCAAGGTTCTTTACCACAAAACTCAATGAGAAGCCTAGCATCAAAGACTATAGACTTAATTCCACTGTTTAAAAATGAACTTGTACAATAATCTTATGTGATCTTTACGTTAAATTTTAAGAATAAATGGATCAGCCAATGGGTAAATATATCATTATCACAATGATATAGTTCACATTTATACTAATAATGTAAAAAGTTGCATTTAATCAATAAAGCTAGCTTAGTTTATCATACTAATGTTATTGTTAGCTCTGATCCACATTTTGTATTGCTTATCATGTTATTGTTAATATATGTTATGTGACGAAAAACTTTTTTATGAAAGCATGCAATCCAGCTGGAGGTATAATGTCATGAAAAGCTTAAGCTGATATGTTATACTTAATTGAAGCTCATATATTATCCGTGACATATATTCTTTTGAGAAATAAAATGACATTTTACCAAGTTTATTAATTGTGAAGTTTGAACCCTCAAAACTCAACACTTCTTGAATTCTTAAAAAATGATGATCGCTAGAAATAGAACCGTAACAAATATAACTCCGATATATTCAGGGAATCCAAATATTAAAAAATTCAACAATGGGCTGATTTCCAAAAGCTCATCTGTAAATCAAACCCAATCCATTTGAGAAATTGATTCCTGCAATTTCAGTTAGTTGACTATTCCATTCGTATTGGACCACAACAGTTTTCATTGTAATCGCTTGCTTTACCTGTCCCCATTACAGCCCGTCTCTCTCTCTCTCTCTCTCTCTTCTCAATTTCAATTCTAGCTACCCAGATAAAAAATTTCTTATTGATCTCGCAATTTCAGATTTGGGTATCGAAATTCCATCTTTTCTGAGCTGAAAGATCGTTGCTTGACTCAGTTTATTGACGATTTGAGATGGGTGTTTTGTTGATCGATTAAGAGGCTGAGTTGGGGGAAAAAATGAAAGATTTTGCAGGGACTCCAGGGACTTTGACTTCTCTTGCTTTGAGGGTATCACAGTGTATCTTTGCTGTTGGCTCAATCACTTCTATGACTACTACCTCTAGTTTCTTCAATTTCACTGCTTTCTGGTAATTTTTCAGCCTCCTTTTTGTGTGATTATTATGAATTAGACGTTCTTATATATCTGTTGTTGACTAGTTTTTCGGATTGATGTGATTGCTCTGTATTCCTAATGATATGTGATTGATTTTGCCATTTGAACTGTACGGCCCATGCGAATGATTTGACACCTGATTTGAGATGGGTTTATAGTGATAGGTTCGGACATTAACGGGGTTGCAAAGGGTGATATTTTTTTCTACCAAAATTTGTCAAAGAAGTTGACAAATTATTCAATTAGTTGTTGATTTGTTGAAATTGTGTGCCAATTTAACGAGTTTCCATCATATTGTCAAATTGTTAGGTGAACAATTTGACTATAAAATGTCATTTCCTGGCAATCCAAATATCATCAAAAAATTTAGTTCCTTTTGTAGAGCATTATTCCTATAAAAAAGTATTTTTTGAGAGTTTCCTTATTACCACAAGAGAGTAATTAGAGCGGAGGAGTTGAGTGATTTTACCTTGTGAGTAAAATTGGGATGTTTCCAACTTTCCTAAAATTATACCTCGAGTTTGGGTATATTTGAGAGATTGTATTTTGTATTCCCATTATTTATTAGTGGAGTTATCGGTGTCCAGTGGTTTTTTCTCTTTCAAGAATTTCCACTTAAAATCTCTGTGTCGCTTTATTGCTTTACTTGTTGCGAAGCTATTTTAGTTAACACATATCACCCGACTACCGAATAAATTATTCGGGACTTAACAAGTGGTATCAGAGCGGGTCCCACAAAAGGTGGTTGTATTAATTAAAATGGAAGGTTCTTGAACATCCATGATCAAATTGAATGGGTCCAACTGGTCAATTTGGAAATCCATGATGGAGGATATTTTGTACTGCGGAGATATGCAGGAAGCAATCGAAGGAGACACTGCTAGACCCGAAGACATGAAAGATCCCGATTGGATCAAGTTGAATAGAAAGGCTACTGGAACTATTCGCCAATGGATAGATTTCAACGTGTTCGGTCATGTCTTGGAGGAAACGTCCGCCCATGAATTATGGATGAAGTTGCAAGATCTTTATGATCGAAAAACTGCCGGGAACAAATTATTTCTGATAAATAAACTTGTCAGCATGAAGTATAAGGATGGAACTCCTATTGCTGGATTTCTGAACGAATTTCGAAGTACCATTAACCAGTTATCTTCTATGAAAATCACACTAGAAGATGAGGTTCAATCCTTATTGTTCCTCAGCTCTTTACCAGAGAGTTGGGATACTTTGATAGTGTCTGTGACTAATTGTGCCCCAGATGGGATTTTATCCTTAAATCATGTTGTGAGCACTCTGCTCAACGAAGAGACTAGGAGGAAAGTCACGGTTAACGAAAGCAGTCAAGCTCTTATTACCGAATACAGAGGTCGGAGCAGAACTAAAGGTTCCAACAATTCAGATAAATCCAAAGGCGGAGACAAGTCTAGAGGTAGATGCAAGTCCAGGGGTAGAGTCAAATGCTACCATTATGGATTAAAAGGCCATTTGAAGAGAAACTGCCGAAAGCTGAAGAGGGAATAGAAAGATGGCAACAACCAAGAAGAAAACAGGAACACCACTGCAACAATTGAGGAGATTGTTATTTTATCTTTCAATCATGAAGAACAATATCTCCAAGTCTCAAGTCAAGATGAGACGGAATGGGTGATTGACACTGCAGCATCTTGTCACGCCACTCCCAACAAGGAGTTCTTCACTACCTATAAAGTAGGAGATTTTGGGATGGTGAAGATGAGCAATAGTGGTCATTCCAAAATTGTCGGAATTTGTGACATTTGTGTCAAGACGAATACTGGCTGCACACTCATCCTAATAGAAGTTAGGCATGTTCTTGATTTAAGGCTTAACTTGATATCTTGTGGTGTCTTAGATCGTGAAGGCTTCAAGAATTTCTTTGGGAGTAGAAAATGGAAGCTTACAAGGAATTCCTTGGTGATTGCAAAAGGAACCATGAGTTGTACACTGTACAAAACAAACACAATCATTTGTAAAGATGGATTGCATGCGGCTGAAGAAGAGTCTTCACCAGACTTGTGGCATAGAAGATTGGCTCCCATCAGTGAGAAAGGGTTGCAGATTCTAGCAAAGAAGGCGCTTGTACCTTCTACTAATGGTATGACACTATCCCCATGTGATTATTGCCTCTTCGGCAAGCAACATAGAGTGTTATTCAGCAAGTCATCAAGTAGAAAGTCAAGTATTCTTGACTTAGTGCACTCAGATGTTTGTGGCCCCTTTGAAATAGAAACCTTGGGAGGTAACAAGTATTTTGTTACTTTCATTGACGATGCATCTCGGAAGCTGTGGATGTATTTCCTAAAAACAAATGATCAGGTATTCCGGTCATTCCAAAAGTTTCATGTCATGGTGGAAAGAGAGACGAACAAGAAGTTGAAATATCTCCGAACTGACAATGGTGGTGAATACACATCTCATGAGTTTGAGAATTATTGTTCCAAACACGGAATCTGACATGAGAAGACTGTACCCGGAACCCCACAACACAACGGTGTAGCAGAGAGGATGAATCGCACCATTGTGGAGAAGGTTAGATGTATGCTCAAAATGGCTAACTTGCCTAAGTCATTTTGGGGAGAAGCAGCACGCACAGCCTGCTATGTCATCAATAGGTCACCATCTTCCGCTCTAGACTTTGATATTCCTGAAAGAGTATGGAATGGAAAAGGCGTTCAATACTCTAATCTGAAGGTGTTTGGCTGCAAGGCATTTGCACATGTGCCTAAGGAGCAACGGTCAAAGCTTGATGATAAAGCAAGTCCGTGTATCTTCATAGGATATGGAGATGAAGAGTTCGGGTACAAACTATGGGACTCAGAGAAGAAGAAGGTCATTAGAAGCCGAGATGTAGTCTTCCGGGAGAATGAGACAATCGAAAGCTTCAAGAAAAATGATAAGTCGGGGTTTGTGAATGGTGTCATTCCTAGCACTGTTCCTTCACAATCAAACAATACAATTGGTGAAGATGTTAAAATGCCGGAACTAATGGAGGGTCATGAAGAAGAAGATGTTAATGAGTAGGGGGATCAACGTACCTAGCAAGTAGAAGCTAGCCAGCAGCTTAGAAGATCTACCAGGGATCGTCAACCAACATCAAAGTATCCAAGTTTTGAGTACATTCTCCTTACCAATGAGGGGGAGCCAGAGAATTACTAGGAAGTGATAACTCATACAGATAAAGAATCATGGTTGGAGGTGATACAAGACAAGATGAATTCCTTGCAGAAAAACAACACTTATGAGTTAGTCAAACTTCTAAAAGGCAGAAAAACATTGAAGAACAAATGGTTTTTCAAGCTCAAAAAAGATGGCAACGG
>CATIWQ010344808.1:0-14649 GCA_949673415.1 Euphorbia schlechtendalii | reverse complement strand
CTTCTTTACTAAGTTTTATTTATTTAAGACTTAACAAAGATGATTGAAAGTAGCTTGGTCACAAGTATGAACTAAGGACATGAAAATCTAAATTTTGTTAAATGAACTCTCTTTTTTCTTGTGTTATGCATGAAAACATCTAATATTCTCTCTTTTGTATGTGTTTCCCCCCCCCCCCTTTTTTTCCAAAATGCAGAATGCAAGCCTCCTTTTATATTTAGCACCCTTCAATCCAAGCGAAAAAGCCTACACTTAGGCTTTTTGACATTTTCACCCTTTTCTCTCCACTAATGTCATTTCTAACATTATGGAGTGACTTTTCCAGCTACCTCAATAGTGAGGTAGGTGATTGGTGTTAAATAGTGGGGTTATGCCAATAATTTCATGAATTTTGCAATTATTGTGCTAGTACTGTCATAGTGACATTTGTACCGATGTCACAAAATGACATTGGTATCGATGTAATATCGGTACCGTTGTTAGTGACATTGGTACCGATGTTAGTAACATCGGTGTCAATGCTAGATTTTTTTGTCTTACTTTGGTTCAAATTAGACTTGGTTACGGATGAGACGACCTAAAAAATATCTACGGTTTGTATGAAACTATGAATGCTTCTCTCGAGGACCTCCAAGACCATGTCAGAGTGGAAGACTAGCAAAGGAAAATAAATTACAACTTCATCATCGAACTCGTGAGTGAGGATTAAAATCCCATGCTCACAGAAGGCATTGACTATGATGAAACATTTTCACCAGTGGCTATGTTGAAGTCTATCTGGACACTCCTTGCTATTGCTGATCATAATGATTATCAGATCTAGTAGATGGATGTGAAAATAACGTTCCTTAACGGGAACCTTGATCGGGATGTATATATGATACAACTTGAAGGAAAATGCGGACCGTAATAGGTCCATTGACTGTAATAAGTAGGAAAATGCAGATCGTAATAGGTCCATTGATAGTGATAATTAAGAGAATGTGGATCATAATAGGTCTAGTGATTGTAATAAGTCAGAGAATGCGGACCTTAATAGGTTCATTAACTGTAATAAGTCAGATAATGTGGACCATAATAGGTCCATTGACTATAATAAGTCAAAGAATGCGAGCCGTAATAGGTCAATTGACTGTAATAAGTCAGAAAATGAGAACCATAATAGGTCTAGTGACTGTAATAAGTTAGAGAATGCAGACCATAATAGGTCCATTGACTATGATAAGTCGGAAAATGCGAACCATAATAGGTCAATTGATTGTAATAAATCGGACAATGTGGACCATAATAGGTCCATTGACTATAATAAGTCAGACAATGCAGACCGTAATAGGTCTATTAACTGTAATGAGTAAGAATTTGCGGACCATAAAGGTCCATTAATTGTGATAAGTCGGAGAATGCGGACCGTAATAGGTCCATTGGCTATAATAAGTCGGAGAATGCAGACCGTAATAGGTTCATTGACTGTGATAAGTCAGAAAATGCAGACCGTAATAGGTACATTAATTGTCATAAGTTGGAAAATGTGGATCGTAATAGGTCCATTGATTGTCATAAGTCAAAAAATGCGGACCGTTATAGGTCCATTGACTGTAATAAGTTGGACAATGAGGGCCGTAATAGGTCCATTGACTGTAATAAGTCGGATAATGCGAACCATAATAGGTCCATTGATTGTAATAAGTCAGAGAATGAGGTTCGTAATAGGTCCATTGACAGTGATAAGTCACAAAATGTGAACCGTAATAGGTCCATTGACTGTAATAAGTTAGAAAATGTGGACCATAATAAGTCCATTGACTGTAATAAGTTGGACAATGCAGACCGTAATAGGTCTATTGACTATAATAAGTCGGACAATGCGAACAATAATAAGTCCATTAACTATGATAAGCCAAATAATGCGGACCATAATAGGTCCATTGACTGTGATAAGTCGGAGAATGAGGACTGTAATAGGTCCATTGACTATGATAAGTTAGATAATGCGGACCGTAATAGGTCTATTGACTGTAATAAGTCAGAGAATGTGGATTGTAATAGGTCCATTGACTGTCATAAGTCAGAAAATGTGGACCGTAATAGGTCCATTGACTGTAATAAGTTGGAGAATGCGGACCGTAATAGGTCCATTGGCTGAAATAAGTCAGAATATGGTTTTCGCCTATGTTGTCATGGTAGAAAATCTTCTATCATAGCTTAATTTTGCAAAAAGAGAAAAACAAAGTATAAAAAATTAACATTGGTACCGATATTGGTAATATCGGTATCGATGTTGCGATATCAGTATCGATGTCGCATCCCTAGGGACAGAAGGTATAAATTCTGGAAAAATTCAATCTTTTACCATTCTTTCTCATTTTCGATTTCTCCTCCCAAAATCTCCCATTTCTTCTTTTCCAGTGAAATTTTAGACTTTCCATCATGGGGACTAAGATTAAGGGTAAGAAACCCCGCAACATCGTTGCCTCGTCTCTCCCGATTCATCCGGCAAACCTAATACTTCGTTCATGCTCCGTGGCTCGGCGTTATGGTTTTGACTCCTCGGATGAGTTTGTGGGCTACTCCCTCACTTCTCCCATTACTTCCCTCACTCCGAGGGTTTACGAGCATGTCTCGAATGTCTAGGTAAACCGAGAATCCTTCATTTATCCCAATTTTTCCGATTTTGGATTTTTTAGGATTTTAGGCTAAAACTTTAATTGGAACCGATTTCATGTGGAATTGGTCTATGAATAGATAGTATTTAGGGTCATTTATATGTTTAGGATGTTTAATTTCATGAAATTTGGATTTTTTGGGATAATTTTTAGCCGGAAATAGCAAAAAGAGGGAGTTTCGGTTTCTGCAACCTTAACATTGGTACCGATGTTGGTGTTGTAGACCTAAGGTCGTTACTGATGTTAGTGTTGGAGACCTAACATCGATACTAATGTTAGGTAACACCGACACCGATGTTAGCTCCAGCAGCTTATATTCGCTGTGTTTTTGCCTTTTCTTCATTTTTGACTTATGTTTATGATAAAAAAGGATGCTTCATACGTATTTACTTATGCCTTGGGATAAAATTTGGATTTACGGGCTTGTTTGTTCCCTCTTTTCTTGATTTTGCTGGGTAAAGTAGTGTCGTGGATGTAATAATAACCACTCCTTTTGCTTTCTTTTTGCAGCAATATTATTTTATGAATACGACTGGGATTCACACTTTGAGCTCCTACTGGGCCAAGATACGGAGGGACTCAGACCTCAATGCCATCGGCTTTGGGGGAATCGCCAATTTGCTCCCTGATCAGATGCCTCATTTATCGCATGTTGCCCTTACTACTATGGTGGAGCGCTGGTCAGAGACGACGCACACCTTCCATTTACCGATTGGCTAGTTAATTATGACTCTCTCCGTCATCGTGGCTATGACGAGTTTGAGCTGGGATGGCTCCACCATTCATTTTGATATCTTCCTAGATAGCTTTCCTACCTTGACTCGGGTGGCGAGCAGGGTAGAAGAGTTGTTTGGTGTGTTCCCCCATGCAGGGAAGTTGGCATAGAGCAACCTCTACTAGTATTGGAAGAGGATTCAACCAGTTCTTGAGGAGCTCCGCCCCCAGGTAGTGAGGGCTTTCATTATTAGCCTCCTGTCCATTATCTTTTTTCCCGTATCATCTAGCAAGATCAATTATGGACTGATATAGGCACTTGAGGATGCTGCGAACATCCCGAGTTGGAATTAGCCCAGAGCCATACTTGGTTAGTTGTATTACAGCTTGGATTATGATGTGAGGGTTCACAACAAAAACCCTCAAGCTCAGTCACCTCATCCTCCAGGTACTTGTGTGTTTTTATTTATGGATTACATTTGCACAATCGTGATTCTTGTACCGACATAGTTAAATGTGTTTTTTTTAGATTTGGGCTTTTGAGTATCATGTACTCCCTCCCCCTATCTTCGAGGATGCCCTAGAGCCAGGGGTTACCTTTATAGCCCGATGGTGCCGTCGGGTGAGCGGTCTACTCAAGTGGAGGACAGGCTATCACGAGTGCATCTATCATGTCTCCCGTGACTAGGTACTCTCTTTCTTCCTTAGAACTTTGATTGTTATTCCCTTTTTTTTCCCAACAAGTTGATGATTGACTTATCATTTTTTCCATTTTCGTGCTTATGTAGATTATGGAGGATCCTTGGGAGGCTGTGCCCAACCGGGAGGATGTCCTAGCAGTGAGAAAGGATGTGGATAATTGTCGACTTGTCTTGGAGAGCCCGCCATCTCTCTAATGGTATTTCAGCGAGCAAATCTGGGATTGGAGGACTTCTACTATAGCTGCTCGGCCCGTGCCTCCTCATCCTCCGGCGGGCGTGTTTTGGCCTCATTTGACGATCACTACTCTGATTGATCATATGGATTTCCTTGAGGGGAATGGTGCAATGGTCGAGTGCATTGACGGTGACTACTAGGATCACATGACTTTTCCCTTGCACCCTACCCTCGATTTTAGCATGATGACACCGAGTTGTGCCATCGTCGTCATGTGGAGGATGTTATTCGTAGGGCTGCAGAGGGCCTGCTTGATGATGATCATGAGGATGAGGATGATGATGAGGACGTTGACGACCAGGGCAGTGATGACCACGGTGGCCCTGGCGGAGATATACCTGATGTGGATGTTTATTACAGTCTCGCAACTCACACTTCACAGCCTTCTCAGGTCGGCACTCCCGGGGTATGCCTTCTTCTCTTATCACATTTACGTTGCTTCTTTTGTGCTCCTCTTTTGAGTTAATTAATGACCTTTTTTGTATGATTGCAGAATGGCGGTAGCAAGCATGTCTATGTTGAGGCTGGGCGGTCAGAGGGCCCTTCAATGCCACCCCCAGGTATCGTAGAGGGACGTATAGCTATGCCTATGGATGCGGCCTTCTCTCTCCTTTCCCTGGTTGGGGATACTACCTTTGTGGAGCTCCCCACTAGCCATCATATCCTGGACTTCTTCCTAGAGAATATCATGCATGTGAGCTCCCTTTTTCTGAGTTTTTCTTTACATTCCTAATTTGCTTTTATCCTAACACTTCATCTTGCTAGATTTTTCAGGTTGAGGGTGAAAGGATGGCGCGCCATTATATGTCTTTGAGGGATCTGACTATCGCGTAGAATAGCACTGCTAGGGTAAGACTTTCCACTTTTGCTCATTCAATTTTTGCTGGTCGCTTGTGTGATAATACTTCATGCATGATGTGATTATGATGTAATGATGGATTTTATATGCATGACATGATATGTGATTTTTAATGTTAGGTTTTGCTCGTGTTGGAGTGCCAAGCTTGATCTGCTGTGGAGGCTAGAGCTCAGGATCTGGGGGATCAGCTGGCATTGGCGCAGCAACATATCCGAAGGACGGAGGAGGCTCTCTCACAAGATAAGGGAAAAAGAAAGGGGTGAAAGGCAGTTGGGGTCATGCGAGCAGGATCCCGGAGTCTCTTGGAGGAGAAGAGGAGGAGTCAGACGGCTCGGCTAGTAGTGATTAGGGTTCTTGTGGGTAGCTGGCTAGTGTGGCCTTTTTAGCGTAGCTTTTGATGTACTTTCATTTTACTTTACCTTTGATACATTAGGGTTTGTAAAATTTTACCACATTTATTTGATGTCTTTTTCTTTTATTGTTTGCGATTTAATGCCCGGGTGACACTTGAATGATAAAGGGAGGAAAATAGGCCGAGTCCTTACGACAATAGATGAAGTTGGCTTGGTAATTTATCATAAATGATGCTATTAAAGAATAAAACTAATCGACTTTTGCCTAGAGTATACCAATGTGGTAAGATTCTATCGGATTTATTTGTCTTTTCTTTATCCTAAGTACAAACTATTGCATTGTAAGATGTTTGTTGTTTACTTGTTATGTTTCAACCATTAGCATTCATGCACATAAATATTTTTAGAAGGAAATGATATCTTCATCGATGAAATAAATCAAAGTGTAAATGTTTCGAGTGACCTGACTCCTGTCATTAGCAAGCCATCTCAGGTTGTTCTAACTAATGAATTTATTTATCACTCATTATCCTAAGTTTTTGAAAAAAGGCCCTACTTTTTGCTCAACCAACAGAGTGTTAGCTGACTGGCTTATTTACACACATCTTTTTGTTTTTCTTGTACTGTTTTTCTTTCTTTTCCTAAATGTGGTAGAGCTTAAGCCTGTCTTTATTGATGGGGTTGATGAACTCATTGCTTTCCATAACCATAATCTTGGTTGCCCCTTTACTCACACCTTTTTTACTACGAACGGTCCTTCCCAATTAGGCTTGAACTTTCCTCTAACATCCATGTTTAAAGGCCGTAATTGCTTCAACACTAAGTCTCCTGCCTTCAGGGGTTGCCTCTGGTGCTTGACTTTGTTGTTGTACGCCCTGGCCATTCGTTGTTGATACATCTGTAGATGATCTAAGGCTTTGAGGCTATGCTCATCAATCATACTAAGCTGCTCGAATCTAGCTCAGGCCCATTTCGACTCTCCTAATTTGGCTTCTAAGGATATTCTCAAAGATCCTACCTTTGTTTACACTGGCAAAACTACTTCCATTTTGTATACTAGTGAGAACGAATTTTGATTTGTGGGAGTTCGAATGCTCATTCTGTATCCCCAGACTGTGAACGGTAGCTTATCCGCTCAATCTCGTTAAGTAGTCACCATCTTACTCAGGATTTTCTTTATGGATTTGTTAGCTGCTTCAATTGCTCCATTAGCTTGTGGTCTATATGGTGAAGAGTGATGATGCTCGATACCATATTTCTTAATCAGCTCTACTGTTGCCCCTTGGAATTGGACTCCATTATTTGAGATGATGTGATGGGGGATCCCATATCGAGTGAAGATGGCTTCTCTAAGAACTTAGCCATTTTCTTAGCTGTGATACTAGAGTAGGATTCAGCTTCCACCCACTTAGAGAAGTAATCAACTGCTACTATGATGAATCTGTGCCCATTACTGGAGGAAAGATGAATCTCTCATATTATGTCGATCCCCTATGTTGAGAATGGCTAAGGAGTGGATAAGTTGTGGATATCAGAGGGAGGTAGATGGCTAAGGTCGCCATAGATTTGGCATTCATGGCATTTCTTAACTTCCATGATGCAATCTGCGACCATAGTGGTCCAATAGTATCCTTGACGTTGAATCTTCTTGGCCAGAGCTAAGCCATTCATGTGTGGCCTGCAATCACCCACGTCAAGTTGTCTGATTACGAGTAAAGCCTGTTTCTCATTCAAGTAACAAATCAATAATCCCTCCGGAGTGCGTTAGAATAGGTCATTATCAAGAAGTCAGAATTGCATGGCTAAGCGGCGAAGAGAGGTGAGATCTGAGTCCATTGCCTTGTCAGGATAAATCCCATCCCTAAAAAATGGATGATGTCTAAGTACCAGCAACCGGAATCTGAATCTGCGTCAACTGTCACTACTCGGTAATAATAGGGCTCCGTGGCTGATTGTAGAATTAATGATTTGATGGGTTGAGCCTAAAGTCCTTCCCACATGGAGGCTAGAGTTACTAAGGAGTCTGCCATTTGATTATCTTCTCATAACACATGATGGAAGACACATTTTTTGAACTTGGTAGAGGCTACCTAGACTGCATCTAGATATGGATGGAGTGAATCTTCCTTGATCTCCCAATCACCGGTCAATTACCGAATCACCAAGGTTGAATCTCTGATGACAGAGACTTCTTTAGCTCTTTCATTGCTCAGTGCTTCCAAGCTGAATAGACAAGCTTCATACTCTACCCCATTATTTGTGATCGAAAACTCTAAACGCTTAGATAAGGGATGACTTCATTCTACGGTTTGATCAAAATTACTCCTAGGCCCCCCCTTTACGATTCACAGCACCATCGAAGTATATAGTCCATTCCCTGTTGACCTCTTTTACCAAGGATAATTGTTCATCCGGGAACTCCAAGTTTTCCATATAATCAGAGTCTATCACCTGATTGACTAAGAATTCGGCAACCGCTCATCCTTTGATAACCTTCTTCGTGATGTACTCAATGTCAAATTAAGAGAGAAGCAACAACCACCGGGAAAGTTTACCTGCCAATATGGGAGATTGGCATAAGTATTTCATGGGGTTGACCTTAGCCACCGCCTGCACCCGATAAGATTGGAAGTAGTGGCGTAGTTTCTTGGTCAGCCATACCATTGCATCACAAATCTTCTCTACCAACGTGTAGTGAGTGTCATACTCTAGCAATTTCTTACTTAAGTAATACACAGCGTGCTCCTTCTTATCATCATGTTCTTACACTAGCATTGCCCCTACGGAGGATTCTTTAATGGATAAATAAAGAATGAGAGGGTATCCTGGAATGGGAGGTTGTAAGACAGGTGGTTCGATAAAGTATTATTTGATTCTTTCAATCACAATCTGGCATTGATCATTCCACACCACCAGTTGCTATTTCCATAGTAACTTAAAGATTAGCTCACAAATGGTAGTTAAGCAGGCAATGAACCTGCTAACATACTACAAGGATCCCAAGAATGCTTGTACTTATTTCTCCGTCTTTGGCACAAGCATTTCTCTGATAGCTTGGCTCTTATCTGGGTCCATTTCTATACCCCTTTGACTCATGATATAACCCAGTAGCTTTCCTGAGGTGACCCCAAATACGCACTTCTTCGGGTTTAGACATAAGTTATACTTCTCTATTCGAGTAAGGAACCTATCGAGGACAACTGGATGCTCTTCCCAAGTGTGGGGTTTAACTATCATATCATCCACATATACTTCTACTTCCTTATGGGTTAAGTCGTGTAGTAGGGCCGTCGTGGCTCTTTGATAGGTTACCCCAGCATTTTTTAATCTAAAGGGCATGACCTTGTAGCAGTAAACCCCTCATTCAATGATGAAGGTGGTTTTGATCTTATCCTCAATAGCCATGAAGATCTGATTATACCATGAGAAGCCATCCATGAATGAGTACATAGTGGTCCTAGCAGCGCTGTCGACGAACACCTTGATATGAGGAAGAGGGAAGTCTTCCTTTGGTGAAGCTTTATTCAAATCCTTGAAATCCACATAGACTCGGACCTTGCCATACTTCTTTGCAATTGGCAGGATGTTGGAGAGCCAGGTAGGGTACTCTACCACTTCCAAGAACTTGGCCTCTATTTGCTTGGCTACTTCCACTTTCACCTTTTCAGCCCATTCAGGTCATAATCATCGTAACTTTTGTTTAACAGGTTTAACCCACGGATCAGTCGGAATTCTATGCTCAGTAATCTCCCTATCCACCCCTAGCATGTCTTTGTACGACCAAGCAAATGCTACCACGTGTTTTCTAAGTATGTTTGTTATCTTATGTTCCTCTTCAGGAATTAGGTTACTTGAAATCATCACCATTTTAGGTGATTCATCCGTACTTAAATTTATTTCATGTAATGATGTATCAGTTATGCTAAAGACATTATGTGAATGATCGTGAAAATGCATGCTACCATCTAGCGAAACATCACACAAGTAAGCAAAGTCTCGATCTATTGATTGATATACCTCGTAGGTAGTATTATTAAAATAAAAAAATGTTTGAAATATTAAAGCTTACATTGCTAGAATCATTTTCCTTCACATGCGAAGGGTCTTCATTTATCTTAGGCGCTGGCTCCTCGAGGGCAAATTCAGTAGGTACTGCCTTCTTTTCCATGGTGGCAGCTTTAGTGATGACCTCCGCGGCTGTAGCTAGCTGTTCCTTTGTACTTCCATCTTGCTTCTTCATCAGGACTGTGAAGGCTTTAGTGATTGCATTGATGGCGTCCTAGACTTCATCTTCCACGGGTTCAGGTTTAAGTTCATCTTCTACAAACATTTTAGCCTTTCCCTTATTCCTGGTAGCTGCAACTACCTCTTATAGAGCTGTAACCTGTGCTCCTTCTTCCATGTCAACCTCTTCATGGAGATCAACCTCATCTAAGCCATCTATAGACTCAATAATTGGGGCCCACATACACTCATTTGAGAAATAAAAAACATCTCCAAAGATTTTGAACCCTGGTGCAGGCTCTCCTCCTACTAGTACTGGTTCACTCTCCCCTAGGTATTGCCACTCGCCTTCAATGGTGCACACGCTGACCATATTGTAGAAGGATGGTCATTTGTACTTGTAAATTTTATGCTCAGGGGTGAATCCCAATCCAGCTTTAGGAGTCAATAAAAGAGGAACAATGGCTTCTGCCACCCCTTGGTGGTACTTTCCAAGCCCTTTCGCAGGAACGACCCTTGTTTCTTCATAATCTTCTTTAGACCCATCGAGAAATAATGATACCCCATGGGAATCTTTTTTTTCTTCTTCTCTCCTTCATGACTAATCATTGCCACCCTTAATCCTTCCACCCATTGTTCGGTGAAAGCTGCTGCCGTCATTACGGACACCTTATCTGCCTCTATAGTGACTGGTTTCCCTTGATGAACCAGTTTTATCTTTTGGTGGAGCGTAGAGGGGATAGCATCAAGAGCATGGATCCAAGGCCTTCCTAAGAGCAAGGAGTAAGAGACTAGTATATCCAGCACCATGAACTTTACTTCAGACTTCACTCCATTTACTATCATAGCTGTGGTGAATGTTCCTACCACTCCGTGCTTGGAATCATTATAGGCTCGGATTACCGTATCCGACCTTTCTAACATTCCTCCATTCAAACCCAGGTATGGCAGCACCTTCAATGGGCATAGATTCAGAGCTGACTCATCATCTACCATGACACAAGGGATGGACCTGTCGAAAATATTGACCCTGATGAATAGGGCCTTATTATGATTTTACTGCTTTGGTGGTGGGTCCGACCAGTTGAATGTGATGGCTAGATTTTTCTTCAAGGGTATTCCCTCCCCTATCTCTGAGCACATTTCAATTACCGAAGTAGTCGGTGTTGACTCCATCTCCATCAACCTTTGCACCAATCCTTGGTGATGTGCCTTAGAAAAGCTTAATAGTTTCCATATGATGTACTTGGATAGCATGCTCTTGAGCTGGTTGACCAAGGGGTCGACTTCCAACTCATCTTTGTTAACCACAGGGGGTAGGGGTGGCTCTATATTATCCCTTGTAATTTCTTTGGCAGAAGAATTTTTGAGCTGAACCGAATTGTTTCTAAAAACTCAACCACTACCGGTCACTATCAGGACTCCATTTTCTATCACCCTTGTTTTGGCGGGTGTCTGCCATTGGTACTGTGGCTCCTCTCACCTTCTTTTCATGTTCTTCAATTGGTAAGAGTCCAGCAGGTTGATTGGGCCCTTACTAGATAGTATCTCCTCTCCTTCGACAGGATGGGAGCCATCCTTATCCCCTCGCCTTCGGGGACTTCAATACATATTCGTTAAGGTTAATGGGCTTAGCCTGTACCTTCCTCACTTCTGGCTCTTCTACCTCTTCTTTCCCTCCATCTGCAACATACACAGACTCAAATAGGTCATAATCCTCTATTGTTCTCTCGGTAGATATTGGGACTGATAAGTGTATAATTACACTTATTATCATGACATTTTCAATCATTAAACACTATGGTTTAAGTCATTTTATACTTCATATAAAAGATTTCACGTGTTATGTAATTATTTTTTATGCAAATGCATATACTAGGTAAATCTTGGAAGTAAAATGAACAAAAGTGGAATTCTATGGAAAAAGAGTGAAAAAGGTGCAAAAAGATGCGTGGAACTTAAGGAATTGGCAAAGGATCGAAGATGTCAAAGATTGGTAGAAATCGCAAAGAGGAATCATGTGAAATAGGCATGTCATGATCATGTCACATATATCGCGGTCGCTACTTGTTAACATTCACAATAGAAAGCTACCAACCAAGTATTCACGGTCGTGACCTCGATGGTTTTTTGGTCAACTCTTCTCTTCTTTCAACCGCCGGATAAGAACTAGCAACTTCCATCAACTACTAATCAAAAAGACACCTTTTGGAATTCAACTAATCATGAAAAAGTGCCTTTCCATTGTGGATGAGGATGAATCTTTACATCCAATCAAAATGAAGTGATGCAATTCTTTCCCAATGGACACGACTCTTCATTTGGATAGACACAACCCTTCACACTTTATAAATAGCATTCAAAACTCAACAATTTCATGTTGCATGGTTATGGCATGATTAGAAGGCATTGAATGATAGTGTGTGTGCATAGATAGAGAGTAGAAATTATATAGATTTCGCTACGTTCAAAGTCTTAGCGAGAAAAATGTATAAGTGATTCGATTCCTATTTCGATCACTCTATTTCTACACTAATTCGAGCATTTGTTGTATGAGTGTAATTACAAAGCACTTATCAATAAAATTTTTCATTCTTCAACATTCTTTTATTCAAGATTCACAAAGAATAACATCGTAGTGGAGCTTCTGTACGAGTCGAGGTTGAATTCAAAGTAGATGCAAGAATTGACGACTCCCATTAAAGAGTGGATACGGTTTGATCAAGTTTAGCTTTCACTTGCATACCTTACAACTTTACTTTGTATTCTGCTTATACCTTCTATTTCGAAGTTTATGATATGTCTATGTGTCATAACGAGTAATTCATTTTGCGTCATTTATATTAATCTAGTTATATGCTTTTGAGTTAACTTTAAGAGTGATTTCAGAGTTAACAAGATTATGTATAGTCATTGGCTCTATGATTATAACATTGTTTAGTGAGCCAACATTTTTGGTGTGGTAACTTGCTAAATATGGCTATGTGAGAGCGACCCGTACTAAGCATAGTAGCATTATTATCCAGGTTCTTGTAAGTGTCATAATTCGTTTACCCTAAACTTATTTAAGTCATCTCATGTGTTGCTCTACGGTGAATTATTGAATATTAGGGCATCTAGAACCTTATTTGTTGAAGTTATCTAGCGTATGAAATATTCTTGATGATTTTGCATGTTTTCTTTGTTAAACTTGTTCATAGGAATATCTCTATATTTTACATCTTCTCTAATCTGTTCATTCATCTATCTATTCATCCGTCTATCATCCAACCTCCAATATAAATTCCATATTTTCGTTTACCCTATAACTCTAGTTAGTCTTTGAAACTAGCTTCTTCCCTGTGGGATTGAAATCTTTTAAAACTACATCGAAACTATATACTTGCAATGGTCACCATTTTTCTATTTTAATAAGCGGTATTGATAACACATATTTGTATTTTAGAATTTTTACTTATCGTAGAAGAGTGGGGAATAAGGTTTTTGGCTTCATCTCCGAATATAGCCCTCAAAATATATAGAGTCAAAACCATGCGATCAAGTTTTTGGCGCCGTTGCCTGGGAAGGCAAGTGTGTTTCTAGAGTTCAAATTACCAAAGAACGGGTAATTATATTTATATTATATTTCAATTTGCTTTATTTTTGTTTTTAGTTTTATGTGTTTATAAATTGTTATTTACATATTTTTCTTGCTTATTCATTGAGTTTTCTTTCTAGCGTGTGCATGCCAAGTATGTGTAGTTCGGGAGAAAGTTTGGCATCTTTCGAATTAGAAATAGAACGATTTGGTAAGACAAGGAAATGGAAAAATAAGAGACAAAGAAGAAGGATGGCTGAAGTAGACCCACCATCAAATGAGGATCAACCTTAAATAAGATTCATTGAATATGTCATTCCGACCATCAATGGTAACAATAAAGGAATTGCTAGGCCACCAATTGACACAAATCAGTTTGAAATGAAGCCAACATTACTTTAAATGATTAGCAATAACATGCAATACTATGGTCTACCCAATGAAAATCTGAATACTCACATTGCAAACTTTTTAGAAATCTGTGATACTTTCAAAATGCCAAATGTCCCTGATGAAGTAGTTAAACTTTGCTGATTCCCATTTACACTTCATGATAAAGTGAAAGTTTGGTTGAATTCATTTCCCCCAAATTCAATCACTACTTGGAACCAATTAGCCCAAGCCTTTATGACTAAATATCTTCCTTTAGCCAAAACTGCAAGACTCATTAAAGAAATCACTTCCTTTACTCAGAAGGATAGTGAATCCTTGTACGAAGCCTGGGAACATTATAAGGAACTTCAACGAGTTTGTCCTCATCATGGTTTACCCTAAAATGTGAGTTTGCAAACTTTCTACAATGGAATAAATCATGAAATAAGAGGAGTGATTGACGCTATGGCTGCGGGATCTCTTATGAAGAAAACTAGTCAAGAAGCTTTTGATCTTTTGGAAGATATGGCGAATAACAATAGTATGTGGCGAATGGAGAGAGCGCAAGTAAGTATTACTACTCCTACCCATTCGCATTCTGCATCTACATCTTCTAGTTCAGTTAAAAAAGTCAATGAATTAGACTCTATTTCTATTATGCAAGCACAAATATCTGTTTTATCTAATAAGATAGATAATATGCATATAAATAAGAGTAACCCTTTGACATGTGAAAATTGTGGTCGAATTGGAAACACTGCTTTTGAGTGTAACTTTAACCCATGTGTGGGGGAGCAATTAAGTTATGTTCAAAGTCAAGGGAATTCTTATGGAAATAATGGAAATAATTACAGGAATTCTAATTAGAAGTATGGTGATAATAATCAAAAGTATTATCAGAGTAATGAAAGAATAGGACAGTTGGCTAGTAAAATTGACAAATTTCTGGAA
>CATIWQ010344749.1:0-19911 GCA_949673415.1 Euphorbia schlechtendalii | reverse complement strand
AATATGTTTTATTCCCTTCGTGGGGGTGTTCTAACATACATCTTCTTATGATAAAGAAAAAGATGAAGAAGAATTACAATAGTTAAAATAAAATAAAAGATGAAAATCCTAGGTTCACAGGAGAGTTCAGAAGAAGAAATTAAACACTGAAAGCACAGAATTGCAGTTCTAGGAACTCAGAGGCTTACCGTTACTTAACGAATCCATGTCGAAGAATCCGATCGCTCATTTAGAAATCCTCCTCGTCCTTTGAGTTTAGGTAAAAAAAAGATTATAGTAAAAAAGTCCAAAAAATTGTTCGTTTCAATTCTCGGGAGCAAAGGTCGTTCTAAAGCAATGTTATTATTATCTGATAATTTTTGGATCCGTTTATCGAAAATGTTCCTACTATTTATAGGAAAATTCTGAAAAATCCAAAAAAGGAAAGTTTTTCCGGCAAAGGGGCCTCGTCGGAGAAAAGGCCTCGCGAGTCCTCGCGGAACTCTTCGCGAGGCCTCACGCGGGAGGCTATCTCACCTCGCGCGAGGCTCGCACGTGCGTCCACGAGGCTGCCTTGCGTGGGCGCCGCGAGGTTCCTTAGGACCCTCGCGTGGAGCCCCCACGAGGGTTCCTTAGGAACCTCGCGGGCAGGCCCGCGAGGGTCGCTTAGGACCCTCGCGTGGAGGCCCTGCGAGAGTTCCATAGGACCCTCGCAGGGAGGCCCTGCGAGGGTTCTATAAGACCCTCGCGGGGAGGCCCCGCGAGGGTTCCTATGAATCCTCGTGGGCAGGCCCTACGAGGGTCGCTGAAGACCCTCGCAGGGGGTCTCGCGAGGTTCCCTCGCGTTTCCGCAAGGCTCCCTCACGTGTGAGCGAGTCTGCCTCGCGCCAGCGTGGCACCCTAGCGTGTGCGCGAGGCTGCCCGCTATCGGGATTATGTCTCCTTCATTTTTTTATTATTTTTTTATTTTTTTATTTTTATTTATTTTTTTATTTTTTTTAGTTAATTAATTTCTAAATTAAATAATTTAGAGACAAGGAGGATTCCAATTTGAATACGTCAGGATACTCGAAAATGTGTGATTTAAGGATAAAATCTTGTAAAAGCCATCATCATCGAACGCGCGAGCTAGTACAAAATCCCGTGCTCACACTTTGCCTGATCAATAGACCCATTGTTATCGCAATAGATAGCTATTGGATTTACAATGTTGGACACCATACCGAGATCACCAATAAACCCATTAAGCCAGAAAGCTTGCTTAGCCGCTTCTGAAGCAACTGTATACTCAAATTCTGTGGTTGAATTGGTAGTCGTATCATGTTTGAAACTTTTCCAAATAATTGACCCTCCGTTTAACATAAAAACATACCCCGACTAGGACTTATAATCATCCTTATCAGACTGAAAATTCATGTCGGTGTATCCCTCCAAAGAGAGATCACCTTCTACATATACTAAAAACATATCCTTAGTCCTACGTATGTACTTAAGGATAGTTTTAACGATCATCCATTGCTTCTCACCTAGGTTACATTGAAATATGCTCGTGATGTTTAACACATGTCAAACATCAAGCCGAGTGCATAACATAGCATACATGATGGATCCTATAGTTGAGGCATAGGGTATTCCATTCATGTACAATCTCTCTTCTTGTGTTCTCAGACATTCAGATTTAGAAAGGTTAATCCCGTGAGACATTAGGAGATAACCCTTTCTTGAGTGCTCAAGGTTAAATCTAGCTAAAACCTTATCTATTTATGTACTTTGTGAAAGACCTAGAAGCCTTTTCGATCTATCTTAGTAGTTCTTTATACTAAGTATAAAAGTTGCTTCTCCAAGGTCTTTCATGGAGAACTTCTTTTACAACCATGACTTAACTATCTGAAGAAAAGGAATATCATTTCCTATCAGTAATATGTCATCAACATATAATACAAGGAAAACGACCGCACTTCCACTAGCCTTCTTATATACACAGGGCTCATTAGCATTTAACATAAAACCAATTTCTCATATTATCTCATCAAACATAATATTCCAACTCCTAGATGCTTGATTAAGTCTATAAATGGACTTTTGCAACTTCCATACCTTCGAGACATTCTTGGATGTAAAACCCTCTAGTTGTGCCATATGCACATCCCTATCTAGATTCCTATCAAGGAATGCTATTTTCACATCCATCTGCAAAATCTCAAAATCATAATGAGCGGCGATGGCAAGCAGTATCGTGATAGACTTCAGCATGGCCACCTATAAAAAGGTTTCATCATAGTCAATGCCTTCTTTTTAACTGTAGCATGTTGCAACTAGCCTTGCTTTATAGGTAACTACATTACCATCCATGTCAGTTTTCTTCTTGAAAATCGACTTGCATCCTATGGGACTAATCCCACTTGGAGCATCAATCAAGCTCCAAACTTGATTTTCATACATGGAGACCGTCTTTGACCTCATGGCTGTAAACCATTTATCAGATTCTAAGTCTTCCATCCTGGTGTCATCATCTTCCATAAGGAAGAGATGTTTATCATCAGTGATGAGAAACCCATATTGTTCAAGAGTGATTGGAGCCCGGCCTGACCTACACAATGTTGATGCTATCGTAGGTTGTTCCTTTCTCACACTATCTTGTATAATAGGTGTAGGAATAATCGGTTGATTGTCTGTTTGATCTTCTTGAGTGCCTAACTCAAGATTTCTCCCACTATCTTTCACAAGTATATGCTCCTTCTCGAGGAATTGAGCATTTCTAGGAACAAGGACTTTTTGTTCCTTGGGATCATAGAACGTATACCCCATAGTCTCTTTAGGGTAACCTATAAATAGGCACCTATCAAACTTAGCACCCAGCTTATCTGAAATACTTCTCTTTACCTAAGCAAGACATCCCCAAACTCTAATGTGAGAAAGAGCCGGTTTCTTACCATACCATAATTCGAATGGAGTTTGATCAACTGATTTAGAGGGCACTCTATTTAGAATATAAACTATGCTCTCAAGTGCATAACCCCCAAAAGGATCTGCTAAGTTCTTCTTGGCTCATCATGGATCAAACTATATCGAGTAGGGTTTGATTCTTCCATTCTGACACTCCATTATGTTGGGGTGTATAAGGAGGAGTCCACTGGGATAAAATACCATTATCACTTAGATAATCTTGAAACTCTTGGCTTAAGTATTCACCACCTTGATCAGATCGAAGGGTCTTGATACTTTTCCCAATCTATTTCTTTACTTTGGTTTTAAACTCTTTAAATTTTTCAAAACACTCAAACTTGTGCCTCATAAGGTACAAATAACCATATCGCGAATAATCATCGTTAAAGGTTATGAAGTAGACAAAACCTTCTTGTGTCTTAGCTCCGTAGACCACATACATCAGAATTTATTATTTCCAAAGTACTAGTGGCACGCTGACCCTTTCTTTTGAAAGGTTTCTTAGTCGTCTTCCCATTTAAACAAGGTTTGCACGCATCATAGGATTCCCATTCCATTAGGCCCAAGTGTCCACATTTGTGTAACTTAGTTAAGTGATTCTCATTTATATGACCTAGATGACAGTGCCATAAGTATGAGGATTTCTCATTATCAAATCTCGATTTCTTAACAATATTCATGTTTAGAATTTCATTTTTAGTATCTAGAACATAAATGTCATCAACAGATATTCCACAAGCATACAGAACATTATCGCATCGAATTTGACATTTATTATTAGAAAATAAAATTTCAAATACCTTTATTGCTAAACAAGCAACAAAACTAATATTCTTAGTGATAACAGGAATATAATAGAAATTGTTTAAAACTAAAACTAAGCCACTACGCAAATGAAGGCTATATGTCCCTACAGCTATTGTAGCAACCGGTGCTCCATTTCCCTCTTTGCAAGCCCCCTATTGTTCTGCAATCCCTGCATAGAAGTACAGATATGAGTACCACAACCATCATCCAATACCCAAGTAGACTCATAGGGAACTGTAGAGAAACTCTCTATCATGAACATACTTGAAGTAGATTCCTCACTTGGCTTCTTCTTCACTTGTTTAGAAACTTGAACCTTGCAATCCTTCTTCCAATGGCTGACTTGCCACATCGGAAGCAGACATTTACAGTTTCTTTCTTACTTCTCTTCCTCTTACTGATTTTCTTCATAGCACTCAGATCCTTTCCAAAATGGGACCCACCCTTGGATGGTTTAGTTTTCTCAACCAAAAGTAAAGCCTTTGGATCATTTCGAATTTTAGGCTCTACCATTTTCAGCATGTTAACCAACTCAGGCAATGTGGCATCGATCTTGTTCATATAATAATTAGTCACAAATTATGAATAAATATCAGTTAATGAGGCAAGAATCAGATCCACACATAATTCGTGATTTTTCACAAAGATGAGTCGAGTCAGCTTCTCTATAAAACCCAATAATTTAAGAGCATGTTGTGGTGTTAAAGTGCCAGCCTGCATCTTCATTTCGAATAAGAGTTTTGATGTGTCAAATCTCTCATACTTACCCTGCTCTGAGAAGATCTCAAGAAGATGGAGAATCTTGGTATCAAGTTCCATGCTCTCATGCTATTTCTGAAGCTCAGAATTCATGGTTGCCAGCATTATGCATGCTGCTATTTCACAATCCTTTATGTGCTTCTCCCATGCCTCATGTTCATTGCATCAGTTTTAGCATCAGGCTCATCAGGGATGGGCTCATCTAAAACATAAGCTATCCTTTCAAATCTGATGACTATCCTCACCTCCCTGAACCAAGTAGTAAAGTTTGAACCATCTAGTTTGTTGTTAAGAATTGAGTGAAGGTTTATGTTCAGATTCATTGTTCAACCAAGATATAAGATAGAATTTGTTTAGACATTAGTATATGTACATACATTTAATATAAGGTCTTTAATCAAACACATAATTTCTATTATTTTCTTGACATTTAAATAGCCCCTTTTATTTTAATTCAGGAAATTTTGTTCAACTAATTTTCCTTAGTAGGTAGCATCCATACCCACTCATCACGACCCCCGCTATAGCAGGTCAAGCTATAACAAGATAACTATGGTTAGAACATGTCCATTTACATCTCATGCAATTGCTAATCCATTTGAGTTCTCTTTCTCGAGGCGTGCTTACCCAATTATATGACTTCTCAAATCTGTCATTAGCTCTAATGATATGGACATCTAAACCATTTTGGTTAAGGCATTAACCCAATCTAGTCTCATGACCAAACACGTGTTAAGGGAAGGCATGTGGAACATGTGCTTACACCCGTTAATAAGGTTCATATCACGACTCATGATGGGAAGACTATAAACTGACATAATATTTGTTGTGGGGATTTCATTAGTGCTGCTGGTCTTGCCCTAGTCTAGGTTTTATATGATGGATATAATTATGAAAATAATAATTCCGGGCTATTTGGAAATATTAACTCTAAGTGAACATGCTCGGGATCAATATATCATAATCATTCCATTATGCCAAGACTCCACATAGCATGCTAAACAAACAAGGTCCATGTTTAAGTTATTGAACCTATGTCTATAGATTTTAATCTAACAACTTAAACCATGTTTATAAAACCATATATGGAATCCAATTCCCATACTAGAAATCGACTAAGTCATAAAAGTCCCTTGGTTATTTTTAAATCTAATAGCGATGGAGATTTCCAAGTAGGAGAGGCCTCCTTAAAAAGAATGAGTAGCCAAGTCCAATCCTTGCCAAAATAACCACGGACACTTTGATTCATTGTACCATGAACAACTATGATTTAAAGATTTTGTTCTTTAATTGAGTGAAGTACGAGACGACCCTCAATTAAAGCATTTACATGTGTGGTAAAACAATGCTCATTTATATGATAATCACCTAAAGTAAGTTTGAGTAAAATCTTAATCTAGTTATCACTTCATTTTCTATAACAGGAATTGAAACCTAAGTCATGCATAACATACTTTAATCAATTAATAGAAAATATCATTTTAACATATTATAATCAATCATGCATAGCATAAGGCAGACTTTGATACTAATACTGGTTAATTAAGATAGTAATTGAACATGCAACGTAGAAAAGTGGAATTTCAAAATGTAAAATTATCCTAAAGGATCTCCTAAGCATGCCATGATTGATATAATCTAAGTTAAAACATTTCATAGATGTTGATAGGTTTATAAAACTTATAAAACAAACCTAGAATCTAAGTTTAGAATGTTACCAGTTGAAGCATGCTTCTCTTTCTCTTTTAGATGCGATATTCCCTTAGAGATATTTGGTAGACCGTTGTTAGCATGAGCTTCCAAACTAGGATAGCCTCTATGATTTATCCACACAGATCTTCACCGACCAAAACCTCGTAGAGTTAGAACCCGTTAGTAGATAGCAGCTGCTAGACCACTGAAGACTAACTCAACAATATAAAGTGAAAAGGCTTTCTTCAAATAGAAAGAGCAATCTAAAGAAATTCTTTGTTGTTTGGAGAAACTCGTGAAGTATCTCGCACAAAGAACGAAGAGAGAGATGTTGAACTCAAAGAGAAAAGCTGAGCTGAAATGTGTGGAATAATGAGAGAACTGGAGGCCTATTTATAGGGAAAGGGGGAGTGTTTTACTCCCCTTATAACTCAATGTGTGATGGGAATATTCCCATCCCACATATGGGTTAGTCGTGCGGGTCACTTGGACCCGCGGGCTAACTCGCAGCTGCCTCCATTAGGTAAGCTAGGCTTGCGGGCCTTCCCATAAGCCCAAGCTTGTGGGCATGTGCAGTAGATCCGTGCAAGTGCTTCCATGAGCAGTGCTTGTAGGCCAATAGCCAACTAGTACGCGCAGGCTTTCCCAGTGCGCTAGCGGCCCATGAGCTTTTCAGCTCACGGCGTAGCTACGCAGACCCCACTCTAATCATCCTGTATTCGTTTAGGGCCACCGCTCGCATTCGGATAATTCCATTGCTCTGCTTCGTGCATTTTTTCCTTTTTCTCTTTTTTCCCTTTAATTATTAATTTGGTCTAACAAATTAATAATTCTCCTAACGAATTCAACAAACAAGTATTCTCGGCATAAACTTAGTATATAGGTTCTTTACTTAGTCCGGTAAAGACCCAAAGTATGTGACCTCATAGGATCCCAAAGTATAGAGTCGCTTGAGGTTAACCCAAACTTGGCTTCCCATCTAGGAACCTTTAGGCTTGGTGTTCTAGACTGATATGGAACCCGATAGCTCTAGACGATCAAATGTGCTTTCTATCAAAGTTGTATGATCCCCTGATACTTGGAACGTCACGTGCTTGTGACTTGATTCAATTCTGCATTAGTAACCAATACAATACACTCCTTCCATCAGGTTAAGTACCATGCAGTTTATTGATCTCGGATTAAGTGTCAGCTCATGTAATAGCCGTAGCTATCCTGGAATCAAACTTGTTCAAGAAGAATACAACTCAACCATTATGTATCAAGATTGACTAGAAACTCATGCTATCAATCTTATACTATGATCAGAGGTTTATGAGCATGTCACTTCAATAAGGGTTCCTAAGTTACATCTTGAATATAACTAAATTTAGAGCGATGGATCCCATCTTGGCTACTCGGCTTACAAACATATGATCATCACTATACCCGTAATCACTCATATCATCCTGATCGCCAGGGTATGAATAAGTATGACCCAAAGTATAGTAACTCCTATATAAGGTAACTAGTGTCTCAGGTCTGAGGATACTTGTACTACTACTGCAATAAGACATGGAACCAACACATGGATATAGTTATTTTTGAGTGTCTATCTTACAGTGATCTCCAATGTATTACTCGAATACATTCATGTTTTAACTCAAGGTACCACCTTCAGCTCGTGAGATTGGCTATCTAATATAAGGAGTAAGCCTACACATGCTAGTTTGTCTATTCCATTAATGTCCAATCTCATTGAAACTATGACTAGGAATATTTAGATTATTCATAGTAACACATACGTGTAGTTCTCACACCACATAGCACCCACTATGTCCTTGCACTTTTATGCTATGAAGTAGTCATTGACTTTATCTTATCAATGTGCATATATATAATACTATACTATACATACATCATGTCTAATATATTGAAAAGTCATTAAATGATTTAAATCTGTACTTATAGTATTTCAAACAGAGCTTATTACATTAGATGGCTTAGCTTGAAGGTTAGGGTGCCTCACTTGCGATCCCCTGGTGACCAAGGATACCTAGCGAGTGGATCACTTGTTACCATATTGCATGTACCTCTCTCGTTAGAATCAATTTAGGGAGAGGCTTGGAGTGTATCATAGTGCAAACAAGAACCTTCTACATCAATAACCCATGATCTAACTCATATAAGAAACCGTATACACTTTCTCTAGGTCCACCAAAACAAATTGCATATTTTCTTGCTGGTCCGCTCCTTAATAGCTCACAATATTAAGATGACCCAAGCTTACATTTAGAAGTTTAACCCTTACACAAGGGGATATAAGGTCGGTGGAAGTGCATCGCATGCTATGTGCTATGTGTTTACCGCTTTCCTTTTATCATACATCGTATGTAGCATCATGCTAACCATAATCTTTTATGTAGACATGATTATGCACACACTCATTTATGATATGGTCATCATGCCACCACAAACCCAAGGTTACACTGATACCACACACCTAGGTTTAGACAATATGCTAAGACAGCGTCACCTATGATTAGGATATCATATTCCAAAAGTATAGTGGTGCCCGCTTAGCACCCGAACCCTTGCTCATTCAAGGCAACAAACCCAGTACACCAAGAGTCACACAAAGTTGTTTATTTTTACACCTAAGGGTACAATACACTATTTACCCAGACTCGTACAATTGTACAAAAGCCGAGCAAAGCCACCTCACAACATGAGAAAGAGCCATAGTTGCGAATTCTTGAAAAGCCTAGCCTTTTACCACATGGGCATTACAACGATCAACTTGTTTGTTCTATATGGATTAGAAAACATAAGTCACACTTTAAAACCAAGCTTATTACTACACATTATTATGGAAGTCAACACGGTTTGTTCTAAATGGATTGGTAAAACACGAGTCACACCTCAACCATAAGCCTACTACCACACAGATATTATGGCAATCAACCTGTTTGTTCCAAGTGGATTGGTAAAAAGAACCCTCGACAACACATAGATGTCACCTTAACCTCAAGCCCTCACCATAATGTCGGGTCTTGTTATCATTAGAGTTACGTGTTTATTGACTAACCTTGTTTATTTCAAATGGATTGACAAACATGAATTTTATCACATCACAGTATATTAACCCTTTGTGATGTAGCCATGTCATATGCATTTCATACATCAAGATCAAGAATGTCAAACATGCATTTGATGTCTGACGAAGCTATCCGATTATATTTGCTTCAGTTTAGGCTAAGAAAAGGATGACTCCTCGCCTCGTCCGGATTTCCCCCATCATGGCTTGCCAAGAGAACTTTCCATTAGTGGGTATTCCACACACTAATTTCAGTGAAAACTAGGGTTCAGATTTGTGTTCGGCTTCAAGTTTAGATTTTGGTTCAAATAGGAATCAGTCTTTGGTTTAGGTCAAAGCTTCAAAATGTCACATCCTAAAAGTGGTTCCGTAGGAGATGAGCTAGGCACGCATGGAAAGCCGACAGTCTAGCAGTCGAGTTCGGGTTAAGATATCGCAAATGCCTTAAGCTTTATTCTTTGAAACGACCAATTTATTTAAGCATTGCAGTTCCATATCTATCCTCATTAGCAAGATGATTAGCCCTTTGATACACTTTTGAACTAAGAATTGATTGGGAATGTCTAGGGTCCCACCATTGTCAGCCTTCCTATGGCTAAGAAGCCTAGCTCCGCTCCTAATACGTATCCATCATCAAGTTACCCATTTGAAAATCTTGCCAATGCCTTCCATTTTGGCGTAGGAACCTCACAACCTCAAGTAGCGAATCAATTCAAACAAGATCCGAGATAGTTTGGCTAGTTTCAGACAAGCCAGAGTTCTGGAGAGGACACCCCCCCTCATTGGAATTTTTCAGATCTTGATTTTATCAGGAAAATTCCCCTATAAATATCAGGGGAATTTTCAGTGTGCCGGATAGACAACTTTTAGCAGAATAAGATGAAATAAACTCTGGTTTTATACGGTAACCTTATTTTGAATTAAAGACAAGTTTTAATTTGGAACCAATTTTTTCTAACAAACTCTAAAATATCTAATGACAAATAAGCAACACTCCCAAAGGTCAAGCGGGTATTTTGAAGGTGGATTCGCGCCGAACGGGTAAGCCTCTGAGTTCCTCAAGTTGCTTTATCTCGTGCTTTCTATGTTTTATTTTATTTTACATGGAGACTCTACACGGAGAATTCGGGTTTTGACCGATCTAAAACATTTTCAATGTCTCTTTCAAACCTTCTAAGTCCACGACTCGATGCTTTTTATTTTGACAAAATACACCCCGGTGGACCGCGCCTCTCATTCACATGCTCTCGGCCCATCGCATTCAGTGTCATCAGCTCACAGTGGTGACTTTGCTAGGGAAATTTCTTAAACATTTTTTTCAAATTGGATTTTGAATAAGTGCCTAAAATTATTGATCACATTATTTTTTATTTTCTTAATTATGACATATTCATAATTTCTCATTGCAATAGAGGGGATTAGCCCATAAGTCTAAGGTACCCTATTACCTTAAAGCTTTCTCTTGTACTCATCTGCCTCCCTGAGAAAAGATAGTACTTGTGCAAGTGGAGCACTTATTGCCATATCGGATGTACCTCGCTCATTAGAACCTTCTACATCCCAACCCATTTACAAACCTCACGTAAATAAGTCGTATGCATTTTCCGTAGTGTGTTACCCAAAAAATGATCATGCATTATATTTTCTTATAGGTGCACTCCCTAGTATTAAGATGAACTAAACTTAAGGTAGAGAATAGCCAAAAATCCTATGCGCAAGAGTTATATGGTTGGAAGTTGGATATTGTATGCTATGTGCTATGTGTTTACCGCTTTCGATTCATCATACATTGTACAAATATGACATGCTAACCACGAATCATAATGGAAACACTTGAACACACACACTCATTATATTAAAAATATAAAAAGGATATGTTATTTTCCCATTATAATGATGCCAATTTGGTGTTGCCCATACTTAGGATTAGTTGACACTTGAGATCGTGTCACCCTAGGAGAATATGAAACCAATCAGAATCATGAAACATTGTTTACCCTTTTCAGCGTGACATCCACATGATGTCTGACTCTTAAGCTTGTATAAAGCAAACATACCCTAATTTTTGCATGATACCCACTTGGCGTTCGATTCATAGCCCACCCGAGGCTATTATACACTCAAAAAGCCTAAATAAAGCAAACACCTACCCAAACTAATTTTCCCACATCACGTGATGTCCCTACTAACATCTGAACCTAAGCCCGCACGGGGTGAACTCATTTTGAAAATCCTACCTTACCAATCCTCAAGGGTATACGCTTAATACTCGAAACATTCACCCGCAAAGGGCAATAACTCATGCATCACTGCATACCCTTTTATAATGATGTCCACACCAGATCCGAGACTCTGCCGTAATTGGGCAAAATAACCAAATCATTCATATATGGTAGTTATTTTCATTTCATTAGGGTACGCTCCACTGCTTACCTGAAATCAATTGAACCCTTTCATTTCATGAGATCTAGTCATAGTACGAAATCTCGAATAATCGACCTATTACCATGCAAGTAACTCGGTCACCTCATCGCATTTACAATACATCATTTTTATCATGCAGCCCCATGGACAATGTGCAGATCTCAAACCCACCCCCAAGGGTCGGGCTTTCATTTACGCATTTTTTAATCACCAATTAACACTGTTTGTTTCAAGTTGATTGAGAATATACTTTTTTATCTCGAATCACGGCACATTGACCCTTGTGTATGCAAACATGACATTAACACGTTACACATCAATCACGCATCATGATCTAATGTGCATAACCTAATAATCTTCCTATATCTCAACTGTGAAAAAGCCTATCCACTAGAAGGCTTGGAATAGGTCTTCTCGGCGCTTACTCCGCATTTCAATAATCATGACCACTCTGGAGGGGTTCTGTACACCGATTCTAATGAAGACTCAAGCTCAGAATTAGGATAGCTCACTCCATTCGATTTTGTTCAGACTGATAGCATGGCTAATTTGCAAGAGGAGAACATAAGGGAGGAACAGACTCTTTTAGCGTGATAGAATCAGTAAACAAACCAATCATCAATCATCACAAATAGTGATCAGTTTGCGTCACTCATCAGTCATCAAACCAGGCCCAAGCAACCTGAAGAGAGATCCAGTGATGTGGTGACCAATCTGAATGTTGGTGGTACAATTATACCTGGAGGACCATCTTCTTCAATTGCAGTATTCCCAGTCCGCAATACTATCGCTCCCACTTATCACCAATTCAGGGCGGGGCAAGGCCAACCATAAGTTGGTTAAGCTGCGAATGATTTTACAAGCACTTATAAATCGTAGGTTGGTGGTCAGTTCTTCCTAGGGAGCCGAGTCAAACAGCTTTTGCACCGAGAGCAATAAGGTTGACAGAAATTAGGCCTTCCTCTGGCTACATTCCGTTCATCTTCAATTCCAAGTTAGAATGCACCCTCTCAGATGTTTCAAGGCCAGGGCCAATACAATAAGGGATGTCAGTATGGTGCTTACTTGGGAACTGGGAATTACATCCTCCAGCAACCGACAATAATGGAGCTATGGTAGCAGTTATTGGCTACCCATGGTGGCCATCTTGCGTAAGGATAGATGGGTATGAGGATAAATTACCACCTACTTTCATGATGCCTCAATTCGAAAAATACATAGGCACCACAGATCCTCTTACCCACCTTACACATGAATGATGGCCAATCTATTCATCGTTACTCTTGGAAATCCCGTTAATGAGTGGTATAGTCATCTTCCTATCGATATAGCTTATGATTGGGGACGTTTATCCCAATCCATGGTCAATCATTATGGTTTCAACAACCTTATGGTCACCATGATGCAAAACTTGGAGGCGATGAGATAGAAGATGGGTGATAATTTCAAGTCCTACTATGAACACTGGATGGCCACACAAGTCAGGTTATAGACTCGTTTGAGTTTATCAGAAATGATTGTGAAGCAACTAGATGGTGCACTACCATCTTATAGGAAAAGGCTTGGGTCGGAGACCTTTCACAGCTACCAAGAGGTTCGTTTGGGCAGAGAAGATAGAGTGTTATGATGTTATGGATGAGATAGCGGGGGAGCCAGCTACCAAGCCTTGGTATTAGAAGAATGAGTTAACCCTATGCAGGTTAAGACGAAGCAGCCTACGCTATAACTGGTGTAGGAGGAAAAAGTAGTTGCTGTTAGGCTGCCCAAGGAGGGGTAACGTGGCATTTCCCCTTACACAACCTCTTGGGTTCCTAATCACCAAGTCACAGGAACTTAATTAGATGGAAAGCTTGAAGAAGTAAGTTCCTCATACGCTTGAGGATAAACACAATTTCCGCCAATACTATGTGACTATGGGGCACAAAACGAACAACTAGAAGGAACTATTGATAAGGGTATAATTACACTTATTTTCATAGTAATTTTATACACTAATCACTATAGTTTAAGTCATTTTTATACTTCATATAAAAGACTTCACGTTGTATGTAGTTGTTTTTTATGCAAATGCAGATACTAGGTAAATCTTGGGAGTAAAATGATCTAAAGTGGAATTCTATGAAAAAAGAGTGAAAAGGTGCAAAAAGCTGCATGGAACTTAAAGATTTGGCTTAGGATCGAAGCTGTCAAAGATCGGTGAAGTTATAAGGAGAATTCTGAAGAAAAATGCAATTCACTATCACGATAACCATTAGCGGTCGCAACTTGTTCTTCTTCAAAATAGAAATCTACTAATCAAAGATTCACGGTCGCGACTAGTAATTCACGGTCGTGACTTGGATGTTTTTCTAGTTTAATCTTCTTAACTACCAACCGCCAAATAAGGATAATCAATAACCATCCATCAACTACTAACGAATAGACACCTATCAGAAATCAACCAATCATGAAAAGGTGCCTGTCCATTGTGGATTAGATTGAAGCATCTCAACCAATCACAATGAAGTGAGGCAATCATCCACCAATGGACACAACTCTTCATATGGATAGACGCAATCCTTCAAACTCTATAAATAGGGCTCCAAACCTTACAATTTCATGAAATCAAGCAGAAGGAAAACATTAGAGTGCATGAGAGAGATATAGTGTGTGTATAGATAGAGAATTCGCTACATTCATAAGTGTTAGCGAGAAAATGTTTTCTAATATACATTGGGATAAGTTTATTTTTTGATTGTGTGTGTTTAGAGTCAAAATGTTTTCTAATATACATTGGGATAAGTTTTGTGGTGATTACATGATTGATAACTTAACTAATACATGCATTGATGAAATTTATCATGTTACATCTCTTGAAGAGTCAACATCAGAATCCCTTGAAAATGTAGAATATTCCTCTGAAACCGAAAAATAAGTTAGACAAGATGATCCTATAGCACCTTCTATAGATAAACCACCCTTAGTAGAATTTGAAACAATTGCCTATTCATCTAAAGCATGCATTTTTAGGAAGCAACAATACCCTACCCATTATCATTTCTAGTAAGTTATTTAGTCTGTAGGAAGAAGCATTATTAGAGACAATAAAGAGTACAATTAGGAGTATTGGTTGGTAAATTTCCGATATTAGAGGAATTAGCCCTAATATAGTAATGCATTCTATTAATTTGGAGAATGAAAGTAAACCTAGAATAGAAAGGCAGAGAAGATTACATCCTCACATGAAGAAAGTTGTTAAGAAGGAAACTATTAAGTTGCTAGATGTAGGAACTATCTATTCGATTTCAGATAGTGAGTGGGTCAGCCCTATTCAATGTGTTCCAAAAAAAGGAGGTATTACTATAGTTCAAAATGAAAAGGGAAACTTAGTTCCTACTAGGACAAAAAGTGGATGGAGAGTTTGCATAGACTACAGAAAATTAAATGCAGCCACTAGGAAAGACCATTTCCCTTTACCATTTATAGACCAAATGTTAGAAAGGATATCAGGTCACACATTTTACTATTTTCTTGATGGATTCTTTGGATATTTTAAATTCATGTTAGGCTAGATGACTAGGAAAAACCCACTTTTACATGTCCATTTGATACATTTGCTTATAGAAGAATGCCTTTTGGTTTATGCAATGCTCCGGCTACTTTTTAGAGGTGTGATTCTTCTATTTTTAGTAAGTATGTGGAGGATATTAGGATATTATGGAAGTTTTCATGGATGATTTCTTTGTATATGGAGATTCTTTTGAGGTATGTTTAGAGAATTTGGATAAAGTACTCGCTAGATGTGAGGAAACTAATTTGGTGTTGAATTGGGAGAAATGTCATTTTATGGTTAATGAAGGTATAGTATTAGGTCATAAGATAGATGAGAAAGGAATTCACGTAGATATAGAAAAAACCAAAATCATAGAGAAATTACCTCCTCCCATAAATGTTAAGGGAATAAGATCATTTCTAGGCCATGTTGGATTTTACAGAAGGTTTATTAAGGATTTCTCAGTTATAGCTAAATCTTTAACTAATTTATTGGTTAAAGATGTGAAGTTCGAATTCTCTGATGACTGTTTAAAAGCCTTCAAAACTTTAAAACAAGCATTAGTTTCAGCTCCCATTATAGTTAAACAAAACTAGTCTCTACCATTTGAATTGATGTGTGATGCTAGTGATGTTGCTGTTGGTTGTGTTCTATGTTAAAGGTACGAATGGAATTTGCATGCAATTTACTATGCAAGTCACACTTTGTCTTCTGCACAATACAATTACACAAGCACTGAGAAAGAGATGTTAACTTATATGCATGTGATAAGTTTAGATCATATTTGATCGGGTTAAAAGTAATAGTTTACACTGATCATGCTTCTTTGAGATATTTGTTTGCTAAGAAAGATGCCAAACCTAGATTAATTAGGTAGATCTTTCTTCTACAAGAATTTGACTTAGAAATTAGGCATAAGAAAGGAAGAGATAATACCGTAGCTTATCATTTATCTTGTCTAGAAGATTATAAAGGACCTATAGGTGAACCTGGTGAAATTAATGAATTATTTCTAGATGAAAATCTAATGTTTGTTAAACATACTACTAGTCCATGGTATGCTGACTACACAAATTACTTAGTTATGCATACTTTACCCTCTGATTTAGATTATAATGGTAAGAAGAAATTTCTTAAGGATATTAGATCATTTATGTGGGATGATCCTTATTTGTTTAAGGTATGTGCTGACAGCATTATTCGCAGATGTATAGATGATAATAACTTTTTTTCAGTAATAAGTAATTGCCATGATAGCTTATATGGAGGATATTTATGACCAACAAAAACTGTTGCTAAAGTCTTAGAGAGTGGATTTTATTGGCCAACATTGTTTAAGGATGCTAAAGATTTTGTTCGGAATTGTGATAACTGTCAGAGAACAGGAAATATAAGTCGAAGAGATGAGATGCCATTGAAAAAAATCCTTGAAGTACAGCTTTTCAATGTTTGGGGTATAGATTTCATGGGACCATTTCCTACATCTAATGGTAATAATTACATTCTGGTTGCAGTTGATTATGTTTTAAAATGGGTTGAGGCTAGCGCATGTAGTAAGAATGATGCTGGAGTAGTTGCTAAGTTTCTTGAGCAATTATTTAATAGATTTGGAGTTCCTAGGACCATTATTAGTGTTGGAGGTTCACATTTCATCAATAAGACTTTTGAAAGTTTGATGCATAAATATGGAGTAAATCACAGGATGGCTACCCCATATCACCCTCAAACTAATGGTCAAGTAGAAATCTCTAATCAGGAAATCAAGTGGATTCTCGAAAAGGCTATCTCAAATTGTAGGAAAGATTGGTCTAATAAGTTGAATGATGCATTTTGGGCTTACAGGACAGCTTTTAATACACCTATTGGTATGACTCCCTATAAGTTGGTATATGGAAAGGCTTGTCATTTACTAGTAGAATTAGAGCATAAGGCTTTATGGGCTTTGAAAAATTTAAATATGGATTTAAACAAAGCTTGTGATAGAAGAAAGTTGGATTTAAATGCGTTAGAAGAATTACGTTTGTCATCATATGAAAATGCAAAGATCTACAAAGAGAAAACAAAGTAGTGGCATGATGCAAAGATTCGTGAAAAGAAATTTAAAGTTGGGGACAGAGTTCTATTGTATAATTCTAGGCTCCGTTTGTTCCCTGGAAAACTCAAATCTCGTTGGAAAGGACCATATGAAGTAATCCAAGTGTTTGGTAATGGAGCTTTGGAATTGAAGTCCGAGTATGGAGAAATATTCCAAGCCAATAGTCAACTATGCAAACCTTATCTTGAAAACAAATTTGAACAAGACGTTGATGTTCAATTACTATCTTCACCATGAATACTCAAGGTATAATAGTAAATATTTATCATTTATATTTAACAAAGTTTGTTTGTGTTTGTGTTTCTAAGTTTTTATAGGTGCAAGTCTAAAAATAGAAGAATTTTGAGATTTAAAAGTCTCGCGACCATGACCCAATTCACTCTCGTGATCATTGGATAGTAAAACTTTTTGTTTCTTTCCTGAGGAGAGTCACAATCGCGACTTGCCTTAGCGATCGCAACACGGCAAAATTATAACCGTTACAGATCACGAACTAACATGCAACAGATGGCTAAAACAGCTAATAACGGCTATTTTTTTTATCCCAAATGGCTATAATCCCATTTATGACCAATTAGAGACCCCTTAAACCTCTATAAATAGGTCTAAGTTGAACCTTAGCCACTACACCTTCTAAAAAGCCTTCAAAATTCTAATTTTCGCATCTTCTATATTCGAAAACATCTTAACCTTTTTCAAACCTTTATCTTCAAAACCAACATGACTCGTGTGAAAAGAGTAGCACAAAAGAGAGGAGTACAATCAATACAAGATGAATTTGATTGCCCTTTTCTGTTGAGGATAAGAGAAGAGGGCAAAATATTTCAAAAGCTAAACAAATTGGATATCACGAGGATGATATTCCTTGATCTGGTTTTCTTGGAAACTCTGAATCTCCGTGAAGAGATGGAAGCCTACCTTTCAATTCTTGGTCTTTCAAAATTTGTGGATATGCAGTTCTTACAAAATCGAGATTAGATTCTAGAGTGTTTAATAACATTCAATTTTGAAGATTCAAGGAAGAGGGCTATACAATTCCATAATCAAGGACAACAATACACCGTCACGAGAGAGATAATGGGTGATTAGTTCGGTTTCGAGATTGCCAATTCTTCAAGCATGATGGATTCATTTCAACCTAATAGAGTTTGGGCAAATTTATTGGGTAAGAGAGTCTTCGATCCCAAAAATTCTCCTAACAAACTCATTAAGGATGAATGCATTCTTCTCCTCCACAAATACCTTTCCACTCCAGTATTTTGTCGAGTAGAGAATACAAAGGTCTAAAAGAAAGACCTGTTTGTTCTTTCTTATGCTTTGATGAAGCAAAAAGTGGAATTCATAGATATTATATGGGATATAATGAAGAAAAACTCAACAAGCATGAGAAGTAAGATTGGAGCGGCCGAGATTATCACTACCATAATCTTAGGTGATAGAGGAGAACTCCCCTATGTCCAACAGCCGGGTGAGTATTTTCACTACATGTATGGAAATTATTTGAAGAACACCAGATTACTCCAAGAGCACAATGGTGTTTATTCTTTCTACTCCTACTCCAACAGCACCAAGAAGCTAAATTTGACTCAAGAAGATTCTTCCGTCGGATAATCAAATCCATCCATAAGCCATCGCAAAGGAAAAGACCCGATGACAGAAATAGACGAAGATGATGAAGAAGAAGAAGAAGCTCGGGAAGATTGGAAGGCTAGCATGCAACTTAAGTTGGATAATTGCCAAGCGGAACTTGGAGTTATGAAGAGGGACATGAAGATTCTGAAGAAAATTAATAAGTTGATGCTTTGAAAATTACTTTCATTCTTTAGACGACAAAATTGTCAATTCACTCCTAGTCCACCTGATTCTCCTTCATAGTAAAACAGGTTCATTCTTTTCTTACTTTATCTTTTTCAATAAATTTTAGACTAGCTTTAGTTGTTTATTTTAGATTTGTATTAAATGTCTCACAATGAGGACATTGCGTTCTTTAGTGTGGGGGGGCATTTGTAAAAGTCCCATAAAATCCAAAAAAATTAATAAAGTTAAAAAATCGAAGAATCTGAATATTTTTGTTGATTTTCATGTCAATTAATACATTATCATGTCTTATACAATTGTACAAGGTTATTGTGAGTGTTAAGTACTACAAGTTTGATGTTAGTGGACAACATTTACCAAATTGGCAAGGATGAGAGGTGAGTAACATTCAAGAGAAACATTCCAAGTAAGTTCCGATATATATTTCATTGCAACATGAATTAGTATAAGTTATATAGTTTTAGTTAAATGCTTCCGATAAGTTTAAGTGGATTAATATCTAATGGTATTCTTACTATGAGTTTTATATGCAAATCTCGAATAAGTCCTATAAGTATTGAGTGTGTTAGTATTAGGAAACTATAGCCATAATACTTTTAAATTGATCAATAAAGGATGAGGGTATTAAGAGTGAAAAAAAATCAAAAGAAAGAGAGGATAACAAATGAGTTATGCAAAAGGTGAGGAATGGTACGGAGCAGAAACTGCAACCATTCATTGAGTGAAAAAAGAAAAGAAAGCATAGCATGAAAAATGGGTGCAAAGTACAAAGTACTTCAAAAA